>SNQJ01S0140630.1:0-25014 GCA_010110895.2 Picea sitchensis
ATCTATTATTGTAATTCATATTCCTCGAGCCCATACAACCCCGAGTGTTGTAATTTGGAAATGATACCATATGTAGCATACTGATATTGAAAAATATAAAAATATTGTTGAAAATTAAATAAAATCATTGTTGCAAAATCCACATGTATGTAATAACCCCAATAAATATAAGAATACTGCTGCAATAATACAATGAGAGATTTGGATGCCTCTTCCACAATTAGAAACATTAACATGGAAACAGTCCAGACCTGTCTACACCATTAGAAGTTCATTTCCAAACCAAAAAATTCCTATTGTGCAAAAGGGATCAAAATATTCCTAAATACATAAAGAGACAAAACACGTATCAATTGTAACATATCCATATGCATGACTAAATGCTTATAGTCAGAGTTATATATATATATATATAATGTATATTTGGTTTTCATAATCCAAAAATATAGAGTATTTGTAGCTTATAGACTGAACATGGCATGCATTTTCATGATAAAATCCATCATTAATGCAAATTCTATTTTGGGATGCTAAAATCAATTCATCACAATTTGACCCAAACCAAAATTACAAACTTGAGATGAAATCATATACTTATTTAGACACAATTGTCCTATAACATTTGTCTTGTAGGTATAGAATCTGCCCTTCTCATTTAGTTTTATAGAGTGGTGTAAAATGAGGTGTTATATTTTTATTTATATGTTACCTTCTTACTTTTAGCATTTGGTCCCTTTTTATGGTTTTTCCTTTTTTTTGAAACGTTTTTTAAGCATACAATTGGGATTTCCCTAGAAACCATATTCAGTACCTATCCTGGACATATCAAGTCCATATCCATACATTATACATATATGAACCATATTCAGGTAGTATCCAAACTCTATCCAAGATGTATCCACACCATATACAAATATAAAGGAATTCAAAGGAACAAGGGTGTATCAGATATCTTAGGAGTATAATCATGTAAATATTTCTAATCAATCCAAGTGTACATGATAAAAAAAAAATCGGATATCCACTTAGATGGATACATTCTTCTTCAACAAATAAAGTGATAAATACTTTACCAACTTCACACATATCATAAATGTGGAAAATAGAAATAACTTGGTAGAAAAAGAGAACCAAGTTATGTTAATTAAACGCTTTACCGAATAAATGAAAATAGAACATATCTATTCATTGAACTGCAAGCAGATCTTGATATGAGGAAGGAACATAAAATTTTACACCTTTCCCAAAAAGTTGTTTTGAACTCATCTCCCAACCAACTACCCCTATATAACACCCTACTAAATGTATTCTAAATTAAATATCCAATCCAATAGGAGCTTCAGTACAAGATGATATGAATTAAACCAAGCAAGAAGAATGTTACTCCAATATATTTCATTTTTTTATATGATAACATAAAAGGTTGAATTCCACTAGACTACCAAATATACCTTGGTTATCAATTCACAAGTAACTAATCCGAAATCTACATAGTATTTTCGTTCTGTAACTACAAAAATTTATCAATCCCGCTTTCCTTAAGAACATGCCTAGAAGTAAGTAGAATTGAAGATTTCAATCAACCCAAATTTATATGTTTAAGATTTGCCACAATGATGAATTGGCATACTCTTATATAAACTATTTTATGGAAGAACTGCTAATGACAAAAAGACTCTATAATTACTGTAAAATCTAAATGAGAGTCCTACTCCATTGGTGTATGTCCAGTTGCATTAAAATTGGCATATTCAAAATACCACAAGGTCATATCAAGCATTCCAAGAGATATCACTATTGTTATGGAATTCAAATCTATAATATATCACTCCCAAATTGCACATTTTGGAGAAACCAGATAAGTCCAAGAATAAGGTAGGCTAAAGAAAAAAACTCATAGAATTTAAATAAAGGTGCTAACTGTCCTAGAAAATAGCCTGTTGGATTCTTCCACACAATTCTATCATTTATAATAGTTCCTTTCAGTTGTGGATCACAAAACATATAACCAAAATCAACCCTGATAATGAAAAACATTTTCAAGTGTACGAGATTATACTTTCATTACCTGTAATTTTACCTCTGCATATTAGAAAACAATTAAAACCATTGAAAGGATCCTTAAATAATGAAAATATTTCAACTACTTGACAAGGTTAAAGGACCTTCTTTGACATTTATGTGATGCAAAATATTGGTATAGCAATATTTGTCTCACCCTATGCAATCTTTCATAGAGGGCCTTATTCCATTTCCTTATGCAGACTTATCTTCCCTGTTGATAAAATCTAGAAACAAAATTAATATTTTTCCACTTGTACGCATCTTGCACACTATACAACATGTGTATATGCAGGATGCTCCACTACAACATGTGTACATCAGGATTTGTGCCAGAAAATCAAAACTAAATGTTGGGTTTCCATGTCATGACATGAGATCTCCAATCCCTGGCCTTCCATATACTGGAAACGTTCTGACTTAGCCCTTCAGTTCCATTTTGAAGGATATAAATGGGTCAATTCCGAGCTATGGAAAAGAGGAGAAAGAATTCAACTTTGAGACAAAAGTTACTTCCGAGAAATGATTACTTCATATTGAGTCTGTATCCATTTGTCCTTTAAGTCTGAACAAAGTGTTCAACCCCCAAGCTCTTCCCTTATTGATGGAGAACCTCATTGTCTCCCTTCTATGAGCTTGCCTTTGGTGGAGGATTGAAGTGGTGGAGACCCAGCTGGAAGGAACTTAGTTTCTCAGTTCTGAACCGTGCCGACATGGAAGTCTGTAATGATTTCAATTCTATTGATCATTTATTAATAAAAATACTCCTTTCCCATCCAATTGATATCTTATGAATATATGAGTTATTATCCATGGGCATATTTGTAATGTATATTAATGGATTACGCTATCTAATGTGCTAACATTTTATATTATCACTATATGCTTTCTCTTCTTGTTTGTTGAGAACTTGTTTCAGGTATAACGATTTGGGTCAAAGTGTTGAACGGTGGACATCATCGAACAATTGGAGGAGTTAGGCCTCTTTATTATCTCCCTTGTACATTGGTTTATATAGAATGTTTTTGAGATAGAGTTGATTTCTGCAGTCATATCTGTCTGTTGTGGTTTACTCGAGCCATGAAGAGTTTTTCCCTCATAACATAATTGGCGACTGTACTGGGGATTGATCCTCTTTATAAGGGTTTGGAGTAGTTTTTCTCCTTGCATTGCTCTCTTCTTCATTTTTTCTTTTCGTATCACTACTTGATAGTTTATGTTCACTCTGGGCCTGAGTTTTCATCCTTTCTCCCTTTCTCGACCTTTTTTTAAAGCATATACACACCTTTTCCCTTGACATTCACATACATATGATGGTTGTGTCACTACAAGATGCGTATATATGCTATGTTTTCCTGAACAGTTGCATACACCTATTTGCCTTGCATGTTTTCTTGTTCTGGTGTTTGTTGGATGGGATTTGATGTTTGCTGAGCCTTCTTAGGTCTTCGTAGTTCCTATTAAGCATCTTTGGGATGACAAGAAACCCTCTTTTGGTTGAATTTCTGGGCGGAGTATTTCTCATCATCTTTTCATTTTTATTGTCCTTGTACATTGGACTGGGTGTTTTGTTGCTTGGTAGCCTGCTTGAGTTATCTTTTTCTATACACAGTAGGATTATATATCAAGTTACTTTTCAGCCCGTGCATTTTCGGTTTTGATATATTGAAAAAAAATAAAAAAATAGGCATTTTGCATTGCTTGGCATTTTTGTCTTTTTGAGTCTTTTTCATTAGCTTAGTGCATATAGTCAAAGATTGCATTTTACTTCAGAATTACAGAGTTGAATTTGAAAATTACATTGGTTTTTAGAAGCATATCATTCATTGAAAGTTAAAGTTAGGACTTTGCATTATTTTCATATTTACTTTTCTTGCAGATTCATAACATCATGAGTTTCACTACCATACATTTTTGAGTAATCATGGCCATAAAATCAACGATATAATTTAAAATTTATTAGTCACGATTTTATTTTCTAGGGTGCACAAACTAGATTAGGATTTAGTACCTTGGAATAGGATTTTGTGAGTAAAATTCTCCAAGGCAATTAAATCAACATATGTGTGTGAGAAAAGAAGTGGAGAAATCTAGTGTATAATTGGTAATACCAGGAGGCTCCGCTCACACCGGAGTTAATGATGAGGTCATGCGAAGTCGGTTGAAGGGATATCCCCCCGATACCTTCCTAGATTCAGAGATAATTTTGGGGATCTATTTGTATTTGGGGATCTTGCTAGTGATTTTACCTCCGTGAGAGGTGGTACTTTCAAGGTTTATGGCTTTTCTACCCTGCCCATACGATGGACCTGACTTATGAATGGTCTCCTGTGCATCAGTTATACATTGGTTGATTAGGTTCTTTACTTAGGTGGCTCATAGGTTACTTGCAGGGGTTATTATGAAAGTACTATGGGTCAGATAAGGGTTGGACAACACATAGCCTTTATGGAGGATTACCTCTCCTGGGGGATCTGACTGACTGGTTGTTAAGCCCACGAGGGCCCTTATAACTGATTTTGTCACCTCTGATCTTTAGCAGGGAGTCTTAGGCCCCTATTGGGAAAGACATACCTTCTTTAGGGAGGGAGGCCACTCAACCACTTTACCTTTTTTGCATGCATTTTGGCCATTTGAATTTTGGTGTGCTCTTTGATTACTAGTTGACCTTTAGAGTCTATACTGAGTTTTCATTTTCATGGATAATGGAGTTCCTTTTTCTCCCTCATTTACTACTACCCACCCCATGATGCCTAATCATTTCATGGAGACGAATCCTTCCACATTTCATAATAGTGTGAAGAAATATGATACTCAGTCTATGCCTTGGGCCTCTAGCCATTTTTTTGTTGATATTCCTTCACCCATGCAATTCTCTCCCTGTTCCACTTATATGAATCTGAGCATTGGATCCATGGGAAACATGGCTCCAATGCCTACGTCTTCATTTGATATGAGTCATGTCCCTCAACCAGATTTCATGACAGAAGGTTGGAACCTCCCCTCTTATGGATCTGGTCCTAGTTATGCTCTTTCAGGAGCCCATAGTCAGATGAGTTCTTATTCTACTTATTACACTCCATCCATGTATCCTCCGGATGCCATATTGGTTCCTTCAAATACTTTTCCCGTGACAAGTCCTCATGTATCCCTGGGTATTTCATATAGGGAGAATTCGTTTTACAGTTCAGGCCACCCTCTTTATGGAACCTCTTCATAAGGGGGAAACATATATCCTCACCCAAATCACTCTTACCATAGTTCTTCCTTTTCACATAATTTGATGATGATGTCCATACAAGCCTCTTCAGACCAACTAGGTGGATGATACCACCTTTCCAGACAGGGACAGGGAGTAAACTAGGACCTTTCCTGGCCTGCAATGTTTCAAAGTCAGTATTTCCCTAGATCCTAGAATCAAATTCCACAACTCACCACTAGTCCAGTCACTTCTAGTCATAATGGAGCTCCATCGCCAACCTCTGCCAGTAATGTTGGAGATGAGTCAACAACCTCTGTGAGCCATGTTGATAACCCGCACCCATCCATTGCTAGCTATGTTGGGGGCACCACTTTAGTCACCACAAGTCTTATCAATGTCCCATCTTCAACCTTTGTACATCATGTAGGAAATGACTCTCTCGCCTCTGCCCATCTCATTGAAAGCATATTGCCAATTGTTTTGAATGACATTGGGGGCATTGAGAAACCTCTACGCCTCAGACGTAGACCTAAATTCCTTTTTAGGACTTGCGAAGGAGATCACCTTACTCATCTGTGTCCAGACACTATTGATATTTTAGAAGCATGGGGATCACCCAAGGGCCCTTCATATTCTGAGGCATATGTGGTTTCCCCGCACCTTTTTTCTCCTTTGATTGACATGGTGGTAACACCACTACAATTTCCTCCTGAACTCACCCCCGTTGGCAAGGGTGACGTGTCCTCTATCCCTATTATTGTGCATCCTCTTCAACCTAGTTTTCAAGAAGTGGTCATACCAGTGCAATCTTTGGTCAATCATACTCTCCTTGTAGAGGGTGGTGCATTATTCAACCATGTCATTAGCATTCTTAATCTTGCACCCTATGAACGAGAGATTTGTATTCTCTCCTTGAATGCTCTCCCTTCAACTCTCGAGGAAGATCCCTTCGATTAGGATGGCCTTGTGGGGTATCCAATGCCTCCTCCCATGTCTTTCCTAGTGAGAGACATTATCTGGTCCATCACAAAACTATATAATTCGTTAGTACCTTATCATCCTTGACTTGGAGATCTTTGGGTTTTCCCAAGATTATGTCAGCTAATCGTAATATATTGACATTCCACAGAAGTCCAACACGGGAGCCTTGGCCTCCCGCGGGACTTCTCACCTAGAATCTCCTGAACGAGTCCAAATTAATCTCTTTTCCGACTCGTCTAAAAAGAGAAAAGATAGTCAAGTGATTTTTCCCTTTCACACTCGTTTAATTGGGCTTGAAAGGTCATGAGTCTTAGTTAAGTTCTTTTTCGACTCATTTTCAGAAAGATAAAAGATTGTCGAGTGAACTTGTCTCTTTCACACTCGTAAATTGGATTTGAAAAGACGTCTATTTGGAACAATTTTATCCCTTTTTTACACCAAGTGTACTAAAATACATAAAAAAGGACATTTTTTTGCGTCAAGTTGTGATTTCATCTCATGCCCTTTCTTACAGTATTGAGCCTAGTCGTTTCTCACTTTGCATTATAAACCGTTTTCTTTAGCAGTTTTTGCATCCTCAACCAAGCAGAGCCTTGTTTATATCCTTCACAATTTGACACTCTATACCCAGGAGGGAACATTCCCCTAGGTGTCCATCTCCTGCATACATTTCCCTTCATTGAGAATAGGTATGTTCCACTGTTGGAACTAGTTTTTATTACTTGTGACACTCATTCCCTCCTTTGTATCATATCATTCATGTGTCTATGAAAAAATAAAAAAATATGGGTGGGAAGGGAGTATTATCTTATATTGGCATCATTCATGTCACCTTTGAACATAGCACAAAGTTATTGAGTCCATTTGTCATCATAATTTAGGGTTTAGCATGGCCTTAGGAAGCTAAGATCGTTACAAAATCTTCTCTGTTGATTGGTTAATCTTCTAGTCCCTATATAGAATTTCATTTATGCCTCCTGCATCTTATGTTTTCATAATTGGGTCTATTCTATTGGAGTCCTCCATATGTCTCATGCTCTTGTTCAAAGGAAGTCTATCAACCTGTGTCAGCCACTCCTTAGAACATTTGACTTTGTATGTCATCCATACCCTCAGTTTGTCTTAGAATCACATGATACTGTAGTTCTATCATGCACCCTAGCCCTACTTTCATCATTGGTAGGTAACCTTGAACCCATCAGTCGACATTTCATCATTGGTCATTGACTAGGTGATTTACCTTGTGTTCAACATCAAGACATCTGTTCACACATTGGAATTCGTGTAGTGTCTTATATGCCATTAGCCGTATTAGTTGCGTTCTCACCTTTGTCATTAGTTTTCATCATTGGCTATTATTCAGAGGGTATTTTTCGGGTACCTCTTTCACTTGGAACACACAAAAGATGCACAAGGTTGTTGGTTCGTGAATATGTTCTTTGTCCAATTTCCACCAAATCATGAAGCTCCTGCTTTGTACCTCGTGCTCACCGATGAGAGATTCCTTAATTCTCCCCTTTCAGCGGGTATCCTTCCATTGACTTCAGTTCATTCATTATGGAAATGAGACCTAGAGGCTTATGAGTACCTTGAGGCTTGCATTCATTAGTGGCAGGCTCTCTCACCATCGACAGTTGGGAATACATCAATGTCTCCCGATCGATGGATTCTTCAGGTGTTCGACACCAGCTCCTTTATTCACACTTGTAAGAATGTACTCGATGCCTTGATACCTACTTTCATTATTGGTAGGTTGTCTCGTGTTTGTTAATGATATAACTCAATGACTAGTAATCAAACTATGTCTCATTATGCTCGACCTCAACTCCTTTATTCACATGATGTAGACTTGCACCCTTGGTGGATTGTGTAGAAGACTTGAATACATCACTATGTGTCTGCAAATTTCTTGAGTTGTTGCTTCCTTTTCATTGGACCAATACCTATATGAATTCAGTGATCATGGAAGATCATATTTTACTCCATGGTATACAAATATCTTTAGATTGGTTTTGAGACTGGTTGTACTAGGCCTTGTTCGTGACTATGACAACTTGTGGCATGTAACCACATTTGTATTTTCCTATTCATGGACAAAGACACTTGTTTGGTATATTTTTCACATGGATATGTAGTGTAATTTTATTGGCATCCATGTATGCAAAGTCAGTACAAAATGTAATGAGAAACGAGTTCATCCAGCTGGTCCCCTACCACTCCACTTCTAGGTTATTTATAATGTATTTCGGCCATCACATATTCTCCTCTCATATCACACATTAGGGGGCATATGTTATAGAAATATTTTCCTCACCCTACGAAATATTGCACAAAGGGCCTTATTCCATTTCCCTATGCAGAGTTATCTTCCCTATTGATAAAATCCAGAGACAAAAATTAATATTTTTCCACTTGTACGCATCTTTCACACTATACAACATGTGTATATGCAGGTTTCTCACCTATAGCCCACGTACATTAGGATTTGTTCTAGAAAATAAAAATTAAATGTCACGTTTCCATGTCACGACAAGAGATCTCTGATCCTTATCCTTCCATATACTGGAAACATTTCGACTCGACCCTTCAATTTCATTTTGACGGCTATAAATGGGACAATTTTGAGCTATGGAAAAGAGGAGAAATAATTCAACTTTGACAGAAAAGTTACTCTGGAGAAATTGTTACTTCATATTGAGTCTGCATCCATTTTTCCTTTAAGTCTAAACACACTGTTTAGTCCCCAAGCTCTGCCCTTATTGATGGAGAACCTCATTGTCTCCCTTATATGAGCTTGCCTTTGGTGGAGGATTGAAGTGATGGAGGCCCAGCTGAAAAGAACTTATTTTCTTGGTTCTGAATCATGCCAACATGGAAGTCTATAATGTTTTCACTTTTGTTGATCATTTATTAATAGAAATACTCCTTTCCCGTCCAATTGATATCTTGTGAATATATGAGTTATTACCCATGCGAATATTTGTAATGTATATTAATGGATTACGCTATCTAATGTGATAACCTTTTATATTATCACTATATGATTGCTCTGCTTGTGTGTTGAGAACTTGTTGCAGGTATAAATCTTTGGGTCAAAGTGCTCAACGATGGACATCATCGAACATCTGGATGAGGTAGGCCTCTTTCTTATCTCTCTTGCACATTGGTTTATATAGCATGTTTTTGGGATAGAGTTGATTTCTGCAGTCATATCTGTTTGTTGTGGTTTACCCTATCCATAGAGAGTTTCTCCCTCGTAACAAATATGGTGTGGAACACAAGAGACTCACCACATTGCATCACTTGAAGTTTAATCTAACAAAAAAAACACTTTATCAAAGAGAAAAACCACTCCATATTATAGCCCATAAAGAACATGATTTGAAACTTTCCTTGGAACATATTTTAGATCATAATTGGACCAATACATTTCAACAAGACTGATAACAAGTATTATATTTAAATTTAGTCAAGATATAAACCCTTCTCACCAGTATTGAACCAAAATATGAGGAAATTGTTAAATACTTATATTAGGTTTTGAGAAATCTATTATGTTGTTATTTATTAAACTTAAACATGAATATTAAAGGATCGAGCCCAGTTCCTTAATCCAACAAGGTGATTTTGTATTACACACATTTAAATCTTAGAGTCATACCAAAATTTCGCTGAGATTCCACCCATAAAATAGAGATAGAAACCCAGAATGGAATGGTTCATATAGTAGTAGTGTTTGCAATGTAATGGTGACATTAGGTGGTTAACCAACACTTACAACATAATATAAGAATAATTCTTCCACTAAAGCGCCTTCACCAACAAACAAAACCCAAATTAGATATATAAAGCCAAACAAAATAAGAAATATTCTCAATGAATTCATCAAGCCTCTTTACGTGACTCAAAATGAAGATAGGAATAATGTTTCAAGTGATGAATACTTTTTGGAAGTTGAATACTTTCATGGTACATAAAAATCATACTAGGCATTGGGATGACATGGGAACTATATACATAGATTTAGATAGTGTGGGATAGTGATGGTGAACACCAGTATTCAGTCCAGGTATACACTAGACCAATATACCTATGAATTTACATAGAAATAAATTGACACACTTCCATAATAAAATTACAGGAATTAAAAAAAAAAACAATCAGGGACAATGTTTGATAGAATTTAACTCACAACATTTCTTCATATTTTTTTTAAACCAATTACTTTTATAGAACAAAACATATAAAGTTCTAATATCACTCTATACAATAGGCATTTACATAATCTTTTCAAGTATTTGAATCATAATTTGACAAAGGAGTTTATACGTAAAATGATCAAATATTACAAAACCAATTGATAACTCAGAAATGGATATTATACTTATCTTTTGAAGACTTCATACCAACAATTAGGTGAGTGACATATTTCCACCCAAACATAGGAAAATACACAGTGAACTCCACTACCTAGTCGAGCTATGATACCACTAGGGAGAAGCATGGGAAATTAACTCTGAAATTTGGAATCTAATCAATGTTTCCCCTTGCATATTTATTGATGAAAAATTAGTCCTATGGAAACAAAATAACTTCCCCACACAACAAAATGAATATTTATTTCTCTATTGTTCAATACCTCAGAAATTACTCACTCTCACACTATTCACTGTGTTCATATACGGTCCAAAATGTGTGTCAAGTTTCAATAGAGTTCTCCATAGTTTCTTGGATTTTCCTCAAGGCTACCAGCTTCAATTCATGGTTGATTGGTCTATCATGGGCTTGGATGTATTTTTCCATTATCTACCTTCCAAAAACTATATTTCACACCTATCTCTATTATCCTTCTTCTTCGACTCAAATTTTCCTCATGCATGATGTCTAGAGATTTCAAACTTAACTTCTCTTCCTAGTTCCAAGAATAAAGGGGCGATAATTTGCTATATTTTAGGAGATGTGTCTTAGTTTGAGGAATTTGTTTCCTCCACTCCTATTAACCCCATTTTTATATTTGAAATTCAAATTTGAAATGGGTGATAGTTCGAGGTAACATAGGATATATTTTTTATACATAATCCCCCTCTAGACCCCCTCACCTTTCCCCTCTTATAGTATCATATCCCCTATAGGAACTCAACCTTAGATGATCATGGTATTCTTTGTTATTAACTGAAATACAAAAAATTGTACAATATTCATAATACCATGGTTTATCTGACCAATGGAGTTAGTTTAGTAGAGTTATAAAAAATCCATGCCAAATATTTAAGTATTTAATTACAAATAATTCCAAGAGTAAAATTTGGATATAACTAGTACCCCTCTTTCATAATACTTTTTTTGTGTGGACCTTCCTTCCCTATTATTGGCCCCTTATCATCCCCATTCATGATAGCTACATTGATTACATTCCTGAAACTCACCAATAATCCTTTTTGTGTGGACCCACTTGCCCCATTCTATTTCTCACCTATGAGTCTTACTTGTGCACCCTCCCTAGATGGAAACTCACAACCAAGACTTTGAAAATTGAATTACTTCCCTGCAAGAGTCCTTTTCCAAATTGCATAGCCAATTGAAAGAATCTCAAGTTAATATCTATAAAAAAAAATCTCAAGTTAATTCCAACCTTTTTACCACTAATTCCAAGATAGTTAAACTCAACAACCTCCTTGTCTAGATCTCAACCCTTTCAAAATTTATTGATAAATTCAAGGGCCCTAACGTTAAGGAACAACATTTACACCAAGAGGGATTCGAATCATCCCATTCCATGGATCTTCATTCTAACTCCTTTTCTCATGATTTGTGACTTCCTAAAGTGGATGTGAATAAATTTGATGGCTTAGAACCCACTGGTTGGGTCACTGAAATAAAACACTATTTCTTATTACATGGAATCACCAATGACTTAATTAAACTTCATGTCTAAGTCCTCTATTTAGATCCAAATAACTAAAAATGGCAGAAATGTAATAATAATTCCCATTGATCTTATATTTCTTGGAATCAATCTGTTACTAATAGTTATGAACAGTTTTGACACAAATGTTCATCATTTAGGATGTTTTCCCAAGCTTAAATAGTTGGGTATAGTTGAATACTACATCACTACTTTTGAGAAACTAGTTATCCTCA
Organism: Picea sitchensis; assembly: GCA_010110895.2. Taxonomy (NCBI): domain Eukaryota; kingdom Viridiplantae; phylum Streptophyta; class Pinopsida; order Pinales; family Pinaceae; genus Picea; species Picea sitchensis. The sequence goes on from SNQJ01S0140630.1 coordinate 12,386, forward strand.
CCGAAGGAATTCCAGAAACCTTCTTCCTAGAATTTTTATTAGTGGTATCAACGATGACATCCATTATCACATCCTAATGGCTCAACCTAAGACAGGGATTGAAGCCACTCATAGAGCCTGTTAGTACTCTGTAAATTTTGCCCGGCTGATAGAAAAATGACAGAGGTAACTATTTCAACCATATTTAGATCTGAGGAACTAGCCTGCTCAACTCAAAGAGGGCTCTCACATGTCACTTGATATTTCTTTGGAAATCGATGGCTAGATTTAGTTTGTTTTGGGGTTTTTTAATAAAGTTTCTAGAAATGAAGGGGAGGAACACTTGGGCTATGGATTCAAAATTCTGAAAGTGAATGAAAACAATGGTCAACCGGTAGAACTCTCCAGAGGATAATGGATAAATGAGGTGATGAATCTGAGTTATATTTGAATTTAAGTAGAGTGTACGAAGATAAAGAAAACAAATAAATGCATCGGAGCATTACTAAAATAAATTCTGAATTTGTTAGGAAGAAAATTACACAATTTAAATTGCTTAAGCCAAGAGCATCCCAAGATGAATTATGGGCCTTTAACTATCCAATTTAAACATAATACAATGAAAATGGAAATAAAGAATCACATGAAATACATACGATGAGAGAAGACAAACTCATATCACCACCATTAGAATCTTTTCATAGAGACTTCAAAAGCTTTTGCATGTATATTCAATTCAGCTTTAGAAAGTTACAATAGAGTTTGAAACAACCAAAAAGGTGCCCTTTCACTTCTGCAAACATTAATTCATTCAAATTCCCCAATATTTATACAATCCAATTACAATGGCTGAAACTGAAATGTTTCAGCTTCTACGACTGATTATAATAATTTCAACTAATAGTCTCGGTATATGAACCAATTTACAATGATTACACAAAAGATTTTTGAAAACTAGGAATGGATTTCTCTGATTGATCAACTTCCTTTACGACTTCTGGCTTGTCCTGATCTTTTGTTGAACTTGTTGGTTTGGTGACATCTGGAGGTCACTTACTGGTTCCGGGAAAACTGCATTTCGTCTTTCCTAGCCGCACAATTTCCTTCCACTATGAGTCAGAAGGAATATCATAATCCATCATCTCCTTTATCAAAATATCTAGGTCAATGAATGTGGCATAGGACATGGTCAGCAGACCAATATTCATTGTTTTAAACTAATTCAAAATCTCAAAGTCTGTGGCCAAATACTCTACCAGACTTGGGCCTTTTAGACTCTCCTCCATAGATTCAAATTTGGAGTGATCCATTCTATACTGAATGAGAAGATAATTGTAGTCTTCTTGATTTTATACTGAACCTTTTCCATCCCAAAATGGTGGGAGGACCTTGATAAACAATTGTTCAAATGTATCCTTAAACTCCTGTATACTGTCCTCCATTTGCATAGCTTTGTTTTGAACTGATTTGAGAAATTTGTGCTTGGCGATGATCCTCCTGCCCAAATGATCAACACAATTCTATCCTTTGCCCCAATAGTCTGAAGATCAGTAGTGGGCACATAATTCATCAAATAAATAGCGTTTTGGGCCCATTCCGAGGGTTTGTTGGATAATTTTTCATCAACAACAGTACACCTGCTTCGGGTCGTGGTAGCCACATTGTCTTTGTCATTTATAAAATTCATATAAACCCTGAACTTAGAAACCTCTGTAGCAATAACATCCCAGATCACATGTTTAGCTCCTTGTAACAATGTTTTAACTTTTAACCTCGTTTTCAACTTGCTCACCCTCTCTTGCAAATATTGGTTTTCTCTTTGGAGTGGAGCCATCTTTTCATTTTTTGTTTTCATCTCTTGTTTCAACTTTTCTAAGGCCTCCTTAAGGATTTTTATTTCCCCTGTCTGTAAACCCACTTGGGACATAGCTTGAACCAATCCATCAGTGCTTGATCCATCTTCTATATTAGCAGGTACAATGAAAACCATATCCGATGTTGCTACCTTTCCCTCTAACCAATTTTCTTTCTCTTTTTCCAGCTGCAACACTTTAGCTTTGTAATTTAGTGCTTCTTGTTTGAATGTCTCTTTTTCTTTTTCTAGGGTTGCTAGTTCTATTGTCTATGGATGTTCTATGGAGGACATCTTCAGCTTCTTCTTTAGGCTTTATATCATCTTATCTTTCTCATATAAAGAATCCTTTATCCCTTGAGGGCCTTCATATTCCAATCTTTTGACCTGTGTCTGCCAAGCTTTGCTGGATGGTTTTTCCTGTTTCAATTGCCCATCTAATTTTAGGGCATGTGTTGTCAATCTTGAAACTTTCAGACTCAAACTTAGGTAGTCTGAATATAGAATGTCATTGGCATTCCCATGAAACTTTACTTTGTCAGGGGAACCAATATTATCATAATGCATCTTGATTTCAGACACTTTAGTATCATCTGTTATTGCTATATTAAACATCTTTCTTTCCACAACCCTGATTGAGAATAGGGAAGCCTTATGCTGGGATATTTTCTCTACTTCCGGCAACAAGTCTCTTATTTCACTATTGTCCATACTTCCCTTTACAAAATACTTGTTCATTAAGTCCTCTTTGGATTGATAGACTGTCCCAGGTGTCTTGCTAAATATATGTTTCTTTTTGCTGAAAACCCTTGAGCTGCTTTCACTTTGTGGCTTGCTTCTTATACTAGCCTCTTCATTCTTGGTTTCACCTTCCACCATTTCCATGCTCGTTTTTTCCAGGTTCTTATTCTTGCAAGTCCACCACTTGAGAGGATGGTGTAATTTTCATTTTCTTGAGAATATTTTGCTGACTACTGGCACCCAGTGCCTTTGAACTGCTCCTTTTATTATAAACACTCATTTTTGGAGCTTTGACAACCAGCCTAGGGGAAGGTTTATGTGTTGGGTTCTGCTGAGGGACTGACTCTGTCTATTTTTTCTGATCATGTTGCAAAGTGACCTCCATATCTGCATAGGTTTCCAGATTAGACAGCTTATCAAATCCTTCAACATGCTCATGCTCGTAGGGGCCTTGTCTTCTCATCAATCTTCTCTTTGATATGATATGATGTAGATCATACTTCCTCCCTTGTAACTGTGTAAACCCAAATTCACTGAGTTTATATTGGATCTGAGATAAACAAGAATTATTCTTTACCACAAAGGGTCCTACCATGAAATTTCAAGTTAGATGCCTTGTGCACTTTCAGAAAATGCTTTGTCTTTGAAATGATCCTTTGTCTGATGAACTCTAAGGAAACAATTCTGGGAGTCAGAAAGACTAGTAAAAGGTAAGGTCCTTCTTGATAGCCATATACCCAAACCACAATAGATTGTATGGACAACACCCAATCTCCCACCCTACTCTCTTGATTTGGTTGTAAAAATCTTTTCATTTCTTACAGAACCCTTGGCAGGTCCATGTCGAAGATAAGATTGTGCACCCTAGATATGATCTTATTGATGAAGATAAGCATGGTGATCCTTTTACATTCAGTCGAGATGAATGTGGTTTCAGATAATTCGATCTTGTTCAATTCTAGGAACATTCTCAGCAAGTGTGTGTAGAATCTGAAGTGTCTCAATGAAATGAAATAACTAGTTATTGATGCATATTATCAGCTATGAACCTATCGAAACTGATACAAATCGACTGACTAGACTCTAACATAAAAAAGGTCAACAGGAAACCCAAAATGACTTCTACTACAAGCTTGTCATTATCCAACCCTAAAATTTGACTAAGTAGGGAACAAGCTCACTGGACCTCAATAATTATAACGTTTACATTGATAGGTAATGATGGACTTTCAGAATGGTGTTCAAGTTTAACAATGGTTTGCAGAAATAGGGTTTTTACTTACGAGGAGAATTCTCTGTAGACTGTGATCATTTACTCTTCCTCAAAGGGCTCTGACACTGTGGATGAAGACTCTGGTGTACTGAGGGTGTTTCGAAGTGATGGACTATCTATTTCACATAAAACCTCTGACCCTACCTTATTCAAAATGACCTTTTCTACCTGCGAATACTTCTCCGCACACCAGATTACAAACTTAGGGACAGGGAAAACTACTTCTATAACGTAAGGGGTAATGGAGGCTTGGTCTACTTCGAGGAAGGGTATCTTCTTTCCAAAAATGTCCAACAAATTCGATATAGACACATAAATGGGTGAGACTGTTATTTCTGTATCAGAAACATCAGAGTCCCTATCTATTAGGTCTTCTTCTCTCGAGGTGAGGTCTTGCTTAATTATGGATAAAATAACAGGGTTAGTGGCCATGAAGAAAAATACTTGTAATTCAGCGGAAGGTGTGCAAAATTGGTTCTCTATTGAGATTTAATTTCGAATGGAGGGTTTGCGCCACTTTTAAAATGTTCGAGTGCTTTGAAATAATATAGAATAATGAACTCGAGACCCTCCTTTTATACGTTTGTTTCCATATCGGGGATTGGAGAAAATAGTTTTAGGTAGACTTCTTTTCACCATGATGTGCCTCTGAGGGTGCCACACATCCACGAATGAAGCCATGGTAATTTCCCCAGCCTACCTTTGAAAAATTATCCTTCGTGCTACTTAAATTCCCGATATGTGTCTTGGTCATCGATCTAGGCCGCTCCAAGATCTACGGTCTACTGAGTCCTACCATATTTAGATATTGGGGACTAGAAAGAACAGTTTTGGGTAGATCGCTTTTCTTCCCGGTGTGCATCTAAGGGCACCATTCATCCACAAATAAAACCATGGTAGTTTCCCTGGCCTTCCTTCGAAAAATTATCTCTCGCGCTATTTCATTGCTCAATATGGGTCTGGGTCATTAATATGGGTGCCCTCAAGATCTATGGTCTACCAAGTCCTACCTTTCGCGCCTCCTCTATATTTTACCATATGCCACCATATGTGACCTTATCCTCCAAACTATCGCGCTTCAACTACGATGTAGCTCTTCGCTAAATTTCTGAGACTTGGATCCTATCTAAACAATTGTTATGGCAATAACATTGGCTCCAACTGGGGATGTTATCCTCCCTGCGAGGTAGCAAAAAACCATAGACTAAGTACCTACCCATTAGTCTATGGTTTATTCATGCAATCTGAATCTGTTGGTCCTTATTCAAAAACTCAAAATCGACCCAACATAGATCAGGGCCTTCACCTCGGACTTCAACTATGCTGCTTTTATTCCAAATTTTTCATGTGCAAAGAAAAACACAAAGTGATTATGTACAATGAATGGAAGGTTGATGATTAAAAAATATAATTATTGAGGAACCTACCATTCACAGGACCTCCTCCAACGAGCTCTTCATTACTCTCTTGTAACAAGTAGGCATTTCTCCCATGGTATGTTGCAATTTTCAACGAGCGCAGCCATAGGTGATCAAATTTCCCATGTTTTCCCTTATCTTTGTTTCTGGCATCCCATTTTAGTACCCAGTCTCCTGGTTTGAATTCATCTACCTTGGTATGTCTGTCAAAAGACTCTTTGGTCTTGTCTTGGCACAACTGGGAATTATGGAAAGCCTTTTCTTTGGTCTCATGTGCACTAATGAGTTCATCCACCCTTCTTCGTGTGGCATCTGTCTATGTGTCTTTCTCCTGCAACAGTCTCATTACCGACAACCCCAATGTAGTAGGAAAAATTGCTTCAATGCCATAGATGATCTGGAATGGGGATGTGGCAATAGATCTCTTTGGGGATATCTTGTCATCCCACAGTGCGTGGATGAGATTTTTGTGCCATGCCTTTTTATTCCCTTGTAGAAATATTTTGATGATTATGGCTAAGATTTTATTCGAAGAATCAACCAATCCATTTCCTTATGGGTAGTATGACATGGAATGACCAAGGGTAATGTTGTAATCACTATATAATTTCTCCAATTTCTTAGATTTGAAATCCGTTGCATTGTCTATTATAATCTTTATCGGGCATCCAAATCTGGACAACATATTGTCTTCTAAGAATTTAATGATAACATATTTTGTAGCTTGTCTGGTGGGAACTGCCTCAATCCACTTAGTGAAATAATTTGTTGTAGTCAGGATCCATTTGCGTTGAGTTGATGATTGTGGATGTATTTCCCCTATAAAATCCAGGCCCCAATGTCTGAAAGGAGCTTCCACTGAAATGAGTTTTAAAGGCAGAGACTGCAATTTTCCTTTCCCATCAAATATTTGACATTCATGGCACTTCGAAACCTCTTTATAAACATCGGGAAAAATGCTAGGACAATAAAATCCAGCCCTCAGAATTTTATGCACGGTTGTCTTCCAATAATGATGACCTCCACAGTTACCTTTATGGAACTCTCTGATGGTTTTCTTTTCTTCTTCTTCTATCAAACAACTCAATAAAATCCCTCCTAGATCTTTCCAATATAGCAATTCATTTACTATACAAAAATTTTCTTCCTTCAATTTCAAGAATCTGGATTTTGTCTTAATAAATTCAGGAGGAGCCTGCAAATTTTTCAGCACGAAGATGATATCTGCATACCATGTAGAGTCAAGAAATTTTTGGGATATTTATGGAGTCGCCTTTTCTTCTTTTGGTGTACTGTCTGACAAGTTTGCAATGAATTTTATTCCCAATAGTTCACAATTCGTCTGTGCCATCAACTTAGCAAGCCCCTGTCCTTTGATCAACTTCGTGGGTTTGATCTCAAGATCATATTCTAATAGTACTGCAATCCATTTTCCCCTCCTTGCTTCTAGATCAGGCTGAGTCAAGATGTCCTTTACTGAGCTACTGGGCACATATGCAGTGGTGTGGGAATGTAGGATGTAAACTCTGAATTCTTTCAAGGATTTGACTAGGGCATATGCTTGTTTTTCCATTATGTCATATTTCAAAGGCACATCTCTTAATGTCTTTTTGTAGTATGATATGGGCTTCTAAAACTTTTCTTCATCTTTTTGGAGTAGCACAACTGCAATTGTGTGTTTTGAGGCAAAAGAGAATAGTATGAAATCCTTTTCAAAATTAGGACTTGCAAGTACTGGAGCTTTTTTCAATGCCACTTTGATGTATTCAAAGGATTTTATTGCTTCATGAATCCACTTTATTTCATTTCCCTTTCTGAGCATGTTTTTGATGCGTTTTATGATTTCAACCAAATTTGGGATAAACCTTCTCAAAAAATTCACTTTGCCCAGGAAAGATTGTACCTCCTTTTTGCTTCTGGGTATGCCAATTTTCAAGATCCCCTCAACTCTGTTGGGGTCTACCTGTATCCCTTCTTTTGAAATTATGTGACCCAAAAACTTTCCTTCTTCCATGGAAAAATTTGACCTTTTAGGATTCAAAGAGATCCCAAACTTCTTGCATTTTTGAAACGCCCTTCTGAGATGTTTTAGGTGTTCTTCATCTGAGGCAGAATACACAATGATGTCATCAAGGTAGATAACAATGAATTTGTATTTTTCATCAACAAAATATATGTCCATGACTCTTTGAAACATTGCCCCTGCATTCATAATCCCAAAAGGCATCTTAGAATTCATAAATGTACCCCATGGTGTAGTAAATGTCGTATTTTCATGATTGGCAGGGTGCACCATAATCTGATTGTATCCAGAGAAGCCATCTAACATTGGCATATTTTGATAACCCACCACTTTCTGTAAAATATGATCCATCTTAGGCAACGGGTAATGATCCTTTAGAGATACTTTGTTCAGATTCCTGAAATCCACACACAACCAAATTTCTCCGCTCTTTTTCCGAACTGGCACCAGATTTTCCACCCATTTGGAAAATATTAGGGACACTATAATTTTGGCTTCAAATAGCTTCTTTACTTATTTTTCTATCAATGGTAATAGTAATGGCTTTATCCTTCTTAATTTATGTTTGAATTTCTTGTGATCTTATTTGATTGGGATGACATGTTGGATTCTACTGGTATCATAAACTTTTAGCTCATCATAACTCCAAGAAAAAACATCAGGGAATTATTTCATTAATTTGACATAGCTCTGTTTGACTTCAGGGCTGATATTTCTGGACAACTTCACGATCTTTGGATCTTATGGAGTCCCAATATTGCAGTATTCCACATCCCCTTCATTTACTGTGATCTTCGAACTTCTTGCCACATCATTATTATCAAAACATTTTTCCAACGGGACCAAACCTTTGGGTATGATGTTACTCTTTAGCTGAACGATATCTCTGCCAGCAATTTGATTGTCAAAATATATTTCTTTTGTGAAAGCAGTTGCATCCACCTGATCGTCACAATATTCACCATCAATGTTTAAATTCTCGAACTCTTTCTCCATTTTGAGGAAGCTTTCTATCTTTTTGTCTTCCTCAAAAACTTGTCAGTGCTTCATATTATCTGGTATTGTTGGCTTGTACTTGACCTCAACCTTATATCTCTTTTCAGGGAAAATCGACACTCTAAAAACTGTTGCTGAAGTAGCCAAGGCATCAACAACTTGATTCTATTCTCTTGGAATTGCTGAAAGATTACATTCTGAAAACTTCTTGAGGAGGTATAGTTACAGATTTATATAATCTCTCAATATGGGGTGTTTTTCTTGGTATATGCCTTTGATATGATTTATAATTAGCTCAGAGTCTCCATGTATAACAATTTGTTTGGCACCCAATTCTTCCAAAACTTTCAACCCCAATATTAATTCTTCATATTCAACCATGTTATTTGTGCATTCAAACACAAGCTTATAAGAACATAATTTGGAGTCTTCTTTGGGATGATTTATTTATAATCCAACTCCAACTCCTTCTCTGCATGAAGCCCCATCGAAATTCATTTTCCATATATGATCCTATGCATCATCTTGTTGTTATGAGAGTTCTTCTATCTATTTGTCAGGCTTGTCTTTCTCAGCCATAATGATTTTTTTTTCCTCTTCTTCAGAGCACAAGTCATTGAAGAAAATAGAAGACCCAATTCAGTTTCCACTGAATAGATAGGATGATTGTGAGGCTATGATTTGTTGCTGACCATGTATTTAAGCAAAACCTCTCTATACAATCTTATGTCTTGAACAAAGACAAGAATAGTGGCATATGACATGTCCATCTGGAGGGTTCCTTTTAAATTTGCAGCCCATGACCTGGACAACAACATACCAAATTTTGGAGGGATATCAACGACCACTAAGTCCATCACCATATTCTTTGCAGGGATTTGTGCCAAAGAAACCACCAGATATTTGATCAAGCCAAGGCATTTCACCTTTCTTGAATCGAAAGAGAACAAATCTTTATAAGGCCTTGTGACATCGAGACCCAATTGGTCCATGACCACTTTGGGCATCAAGTTCTAAGATGCTCCTGAATCCAACATGGCATTGTGCAGAGTCATGTCGTGGGTTTTCAAACTAACATAAAAAGGAGGCACTTCTTNTTTATAAGGCCTTGTGACATCGAGACCCAATTGGTCCATGACCACTTTGGGCATCAAGTTCTAAGATGCTCCTGAATCCAACATGGCATTGTGCAGAGTCATGTCGTGGGTTTTCAAACTAACATAAAAAGGAGGCACTTCTTCATTTGCATGGATTTGTTCTACTCTTGGTCCAAATAATATGGTTGGGTGATCATCTTGTACGTTCAGGGTATCATAGGTTTGCCCCATCTTAAGCATCCTGATTATTTGATTTTTGTACTTGCTATTCTTGATTAATTCATTAAATGGTACATAAATTTTGATCTTATCCATATCACTTTCGAAATTAAAAGAGGCTGAAGTCTTCTCTACCTCTTTGGTGACCGGTTCTTTCCTTGCTTCTAATATTTTCTTCTAGGGTTCTTCTTCTTCTTTCCCTTTTCCACAATACCCTTTGCAGCAGAATCCTTCCCAGTAGAGTCCTTTGCAGTTGAATATTTTTTGGGCTGACTCATAGAAGGTATGTTACTTTGAGATTCTTTGGTGGGATTTCCCTTTGGAGGGTTTGGAGGTACCTTTTGATTTCGAAGTTTATATTGTCTGTGGAATTGCATGATGGTTTTTTGCAATCCTGTCTCATAATCTTCCCTTTATACTGATACCCTTTCCTCTTCATCTTGCAAAAGGATCTCACTTACATCCATGAACTGGTCGTGTTCTTCTTTAGTCAAAAAAATCTCTATTTCTTTATCATCATAGCAGTTCATGTTGTCTTCAAAATATCCATCATAATTTTCATCTATATAATTATTTTGAAAAGGAGGCCTTATTTGTTGATCTCCTTGATTTCCTTGATTTCCCTGATTTGCCTGATTTTCCTGATCTTCTTGATTCGCTTGGTTCCCCTGATTCCTTTTATCTATTTGTCTAATATATGGAATTGATGGTCTCCTTGGATTTCTGGGTGGAACATCAGCCTGTTCTCTGGGGTTAGGCCTATTTCCCAGGGCCATTTTCTCCATCATTCTTTCCATGTTTCTCATCATCGCTTCAAATATTTCCTCTGATGTTTGTGATGTTGAAGGTTGTGATTTATCCTTAGTTTTGTTTGTGTCCCTACCAGAGTTAGTTTCATCTTCCCTAAATCCATTAGGTTCACTTCAACCTCTATGGCATCGGTTCTCATGTAATCAAATGTGACATATCTTCGTTCTCTTAATAATAAAGAAAAGTCACTTTCAAAAGAATCAACATATCTGACCTGAGCAACTTTAGGGGGGTGTTTTACCTCAGCAGGAATTGCATTATAGACCTTCTTGAATCTGGCTGAAAACTCCTGCACTATTTCATTGGGTGATTTCTTCATGTTGTTGTACTGTTTCAACAATTGAAGGGGATTTTTCTTGTCCCCACATTTTGCAAGGAAGCTTGTCTCAAAAGCTTCAAAATTTGTGATACTGGTTGGTGGAAGAGCTCTGAACCACTTCCTCACTTCTCCTACAATAATTTGTGTAAACAACCTCATCTTCACATCTTCAAAGTACACCTCTTCCAAGTCTATGAAATCATTAAACCAATCTAGATGCTTCTAATATGATATGTTCCCTTCAACATCATATAGTTTGATCCTTAGGATGTAATCTTGAGGAAAATCATGTAATTGAGTAGGTAGTACGAGGGAAGAAAATATGGCTGCCATAGCCGCTATGAGGGGTCGGAGTGGTTGTTGGTTCTAAGCGGGTATCACTAAAGTTCTGCCAGATGCGACTAGAATCAAATCTTGGAATATATTTTTGTCAAAGATGGTATCTCTTAAACAAGATTCAGACTTAGTTCTGAATAGGATTTGCTCAAATTTTACATCAAACTCGAGGTCTTCAATTCTAGTCACTATGTCCTTGGGAAAAATAAGATATCGATCTAGACACAACACTAGGGTTAATGGATTTTCTTTTCTTTTGTGTACAAGATTTTCAGGGTCAGACACAGGGATTGCAGCTTCTGGGTCTAGGTTGCTCCTGGTGTGGATTTTCTTAGGAGCCAAGATTTATATCTCACACGGTGTGGTGAAAATGGTCTCTGAGTAACAGAGTAACCAGGGTAAAAATAATATCATCCAATAAAGTATTTGATCCACTGTCACCCTCAGGGATCAAACTAAAGATTTAAGTCATTTTTCCCAGGGAATATTTTTTCAATTCCATCCTCGACAACAGCGCCAGAATGTTAGCACTCTGTAAATTTTGTCTAGCTAATAGAAAAATGATAGAGGTAATTGTTTCAACCAACTTTAGAGCTGAGGCAATGACCTTCTCAACTCAGAGAGGGCTCTCTCGTTTCACTTTATGTTTCATTGGAAATCGATGGCTAGATTTGGTTTGTTTTGGGGTTTTTTAATAAAGTTGTTGGCAATGAAGGGGAGGAACACTCGGGCTATGGAGTCAAAATTCTAAAAGTCAATGAAAACAATGGTTAGTTGGTAGAACTTTCTATAGTATAAAGGATAAATGAGGTGATGAATCTGAGTTATATTTGAATTTAAGTAGATTGTGGGAAGATAGAGAAAACAAATAATTGCATCAGAGCATTACTGAAATGAATTCTGAATTTGTTAAGAAGAAAATTACATAGTTTAAATTTCTTAAGCCAAGAGCATCCCAGGATAAATTTTGGGCCTTTAACTATCCAATTTAAATAGGAGACAGTGAAAATGGAAACAAAGAATCATAGGAAATAATACATACGATGAGAGAAGACAAACACATATCACCACCATTAGAATATTTTCATAGAGACTTCAAAATCTTCTGTATGTATATTCAATTTAGCTTCATAAAGTTACAATAGAGTTTGAAACAACCAAAAAGGTGCCCTTGCACTTCTGCCAACATTAATTCATTCAAATGCCCCATTATTTATACAATTCGATTACAATGGCTGAAACTGAAATGTTTCAGATTCTACAACTAATTATAATAATTTCAACTAAAAGTCTCGATATATGAACCGATTTAAAATGATTACACAAAATTCGTTTCGTGTTAAGAACCAAATATCAATATAGCATAGAAAAAGCTCAGAACAAGTACTCAACACCTTGAAAAAGAGATATTTTCAGATAATAAGCCTCTTCAATGGGGCAACCTCCTTTTACCCCACTTAAATGTTCAAGTAAAAGATGATTCAAAATGAAAATGTCTCCTTGGTATATATAGGAGACTAGGAGGTATAATTACAACTAATGGCCTAAAGCTGACATAAGTAAAAT
>SNQJ01S0140631.1:0-14189 GCA_010110895.2 Picea sitchensis
TCATGAAGATGATAGAGAAAAGACTGCATTTACTACTGCATGGGGAACTTTTATGTATGATAAAATTCCTTTTGGTTTAATGAACGCAGGAGCAACTTTCCAGAGAGCAATGGATATCGTATTTGTCATTGAGAGAGATAAATTTGTTGTTATTTATCTAGATGATATCAAAAAAAAGTCTAACTCTAATGCAAAACATTTGGTGCACCTCAGACAAACTTTTAAAAAGTGTAGAAAATTTGGGTTGTCTCTTAATCCAAAAAAAACACACTTTTCCATGGAAGAAGGTAAAATTTTAGGTCATATAGTTTCAAAAGATGGAATTAAGTTTGATCCTAAACAAGTTGAGGCTATTGACTTGATTATTATTCCTAGAAATATAAAAGATATTCAATATTTTCTAGGTAAGATCATTTTTTTGAGGAGATTTATTCCTAACTTTGCTGAAATAATCAAATTGATTACAAATATGCTAAAAAAGGACAGCGAAGTAAAATGGACTGCAAAATCCAAAGCTTATTTTGAGTGTGTTAAGAAATCCATAAGAGAAGAACCAGTATTGGTAAGTCCTGACTATACAAAAGAGTTTTTAATCTTCTCCTTTGATTATGAACATACTGTTGCAGCAGTGCTCCTTCAAAAGAACGAAGAAGGATTCAAACACCAATAGCATTTTTCAGCAAAAGCCTCAGAGATGCATAGATAAGATATGATATTATCGAAAAACAAGCTTATGTGATGGTGAAGGATCTCAAGGCTTTCCGAAAATATGTCTTACACTCCAAAATAATTTCTTATGTACCAACAAATGCAATTAAAGATATCTTGGTTCATCCAGACAAAGATGGAAGAAGAGGTAGATGGTTGGCTAAAATTCAAGAGTTTGATTTAGAAGTAAAACTAACCAAACTAGTGAAAGGTCAAGGTCTGGCAAGGTTGTTAGTCGAATCAAATTTGAGCGCTTGGAATAAATAACTTCGAATCACATGATTCTCTTCTAGATATAGAGGAGATTGATGTTCAAGCACCCATTATTCAGATTGAGGAAAATTATTCCTCCTCATCTTGGTACATTGATATTGTTACATATCTCCTTACTCTTCAATGTCCAAGTGACATGACTCCTTCAAAAGAAAGAACTTTAAAGTTACATCCAATTAAGTATTGCATTATAGATGGAAAGCTATACTAGAAAGACCCTCTGGGTTTCCTATTATGTTGCCTAATAGAATCTGAAAGAAAAGTTGTCATTGATGAATTTCATGAAGGAATATGCAGAGGACATCATGCTTGCAATTAAAGATATCTTTGTTCATCCGCATAAATGATGGGAGAAGAGGGTGATGGTTGGCTAAAATTCAAGAGTTTGATTTAGGAGTTAAACCAACCAAAATCCAGCGGAAAGGTCAAGGTCTCCTGCAAGGTTGTTACCAATCAAATTTTTGAGCTTTGAATAAATAACTTCAATCACAACATTCCTTTCTAGATATAGAGGAGACGATGTTCAAGCACCCATTATCTGACAGGAAAATTATTCCTCCTCATCTTGGTACATTGATATTGTTACATATCTCCTTACTCTTCAATGTCCAAGTGACATGACTCCTTCAAAATAAAGAACTTTAAAGTTACATCCAATTGGTATTGTATTATAGATGGAAAGTTATACTAGAAAGACCCTCTGGGTTTCCTGTTGTGTTTCCTGATAGAATCTTAAATAGAAGGTGTCATTGATGAATTTTATGAAGGAATATGCAGAGGACATCATGCTTCGAGAGAAACAACTTACAAAATTTCCATATGTGGATAATATTGGCCAAATTTATTTACTGATGTAAATGTTAGGGTTAGATCTTGCAATTCATGCCAATTGTTTGTAGGAAAGAAAAATATTCCTACACTGCCTTTAGTTCTAGTTAAAGATGAAGCTCGCTTCAAATAAATGGGGCCTAGGACTTCATTGATACCTATCCACAATCGAAGTGCTCAACATAGATGACTCTCAATCGGGCTAACGTAATTATTTTACGAAATGTGTTGAATCCATTCCAACTTAGAATGCTACATATATATTAGTGATAAATTTTTTGGAAGAAAACAACCTAGCTAGATTTGGTTGTCTTAGGAAAATAGTTATTGATAATTCTTAAGATTTTGAATCCATTGCAATGATCAATTTCCTCTAGAAAAACACAATATTATTTTAGTTCATTCCACAACTTATTATCCTCGTGGAAATGGTTGGAAGAATCATCTAACAAGAGTCCGATGAATATAATCAAGAAAGTTCGGTGAAAAAAAAAAAAACACTTAGCATTGAATTGACATTGGCATTTTAATTCTTCAATTTTTCTTTGTAAATTACTCAAGTCATTTGATCATTTGTTGTAAATAAATTTATTGAAAATATTTATGATTGCTTGACATCATTAAAATGAAAAAATAAAAACATTTGTATCACATATCATATGTACTCTACATGATTATTTGATATTTTGTGTTTCATTCTTTCTAATAATCTTGTTGAACAGGAGATGAGGCTAAATAAAAAACTCGACAATTGTTTTTCAAACATTTGATTTAAAAACAAAGTGATAAATTAATAATATGCCTTGGTCGGAAAATAAAAGGAAAAATAAGGTGTATGAGTCCCTACTCTTCTTACAGTTCAAATAAAATTAAAAAACTCTTTTTAAAATGAATGTGAAGGAAGTTTTCCTCATGATAATACTATCACTGGCCTAAAAATTAGAGATGTATAAAATTATAATTTGAAGTGTCATGATGATAAATTCTAAAGCCATCTCCTCGAAAATGAAAAATCAAAAATAATAATAAATACAAACTCTGTTGAAGTCTCCAACTAAAGACACAAACCTCAAGTGGGGATCAAGGATATTTTGTTTCAACCTCCTAATCCCTCGATTTATGTCTATTTTTTACCTATCTCCGCTTTTTTATCCATTTCCTAAATTTTATTTTTCCTTTCTCCTCCTTTTAGTCTTCATAGAAATAAAAAAACTTTACCTTGACTCTGAAAACTTTAAAACATATTTTCAAAAACAATATTAGGCAAAAATATTTATGTTCCCTTTGATTTTAATTGAAAAAGGTATGTCTAGGATAATCCTAACAGTTTTAGCTCTAATATCAGACTTTAAACTAACTAATTCGGTCAAGGTTGACCCCTAAAAAAAAAATCTCCTATAGGTGAAGGTGTATTGAAAATTGGAAGAAAGGTAGTTTCAAAGTATTCTTAAAACTGTTGGAAAACCTTCTTTTTGTTCTAAATATTTTAAACAGATTATCATCCCTTTGTATGTAACATACAAATTGATTTCCCCCAATTTAAAATATAAAATATAAAACAACAGGATTGAGCCGACCCGGTCTTAATGAAGGGGATGGGCCGGATGGAAGGATGAGGAAATGGAGAGGAAGGAAGGAGGAGGATGGAATGGATGGACGGATGGAATGGACGGAGGACGGATGGAATGGACACCGGATGGATGGAATGGAGGAAGGACGGATGGAATGGATGGAGGAGGAGGAGGAAAGGAAAAGAGATGGAAGGATGGAATGGAATGGAGGAATGAAAGATGGATGGATGGATGGATGGAGGACGAATGGATGGATGGATGGATGGAATGGATCTGGTGGAGGAAGAGGATGGAAATGGATGGAATGGATGGATGGATGGATGGAAAGGATGAAGGAAAGGATGGATGGAGGAAATGAATGGAGGAAGGAATGGACGGAATGGACGGATGAAGGAATGGATGGAATGGATGGGGAGATGAATGGATGGAGGAAGGAAGGGGAGTGGAGGATGGAGCGGAGGAGGAGTGGACGGACATGGACGGGATGGAGCAGTGGATGGATCGGAATGGAGTGGAGGATGGAAATGGATGGAATGGACGGAGTGGACGGAAGGAGCCGACGGAATGGACGAAAGGATGGATGGAATGGAAAGGATGGATGGAAATGGAATGGAAATGGATGGAATGGAATGGATGGATGGATGGATGGAAGGACCGGAAAGGAAATGGAGGAAGGAAGGCAATGGAATGGATGGATGGATGGACGGAGGACGGATGGATGGATGGACCGGATGGATGGAGGATGGACGGATGGAAGGAAGGTGGATGGAGGAAGGATGGAAGGATGGAGGATGGAATGGACGGAATGGAGGAAGGAATGGATGGATGGATGGAAGGATGGAGGAATGGATGGAGAGGGTGGAGGAGGATGGATGGATGGAGCCGGATGGAATGGATGGATGGAATGGATGGATGGAGTGGATGGACGAGGATGGAGGATGGATGGATGGAAGGATGGACATGGAAATGGAAGGATGGAAGGAATGAGCGGATGCAAAGCCCACTCGTAATAATATCTTATTTTTAGTGTTGAAGTTGAATTCTATTTTGTCATCCTTAGAATCTAGTACTAATGGATTTACATAACTAGTCTCTACCACATCCTAGACATACGCACCTAAATCCATTATGTAGGTTATCATCCTAAATTTCTAGGAAAGAATTTTTTCATCAAAATCGTAGGGGTCTGTTGGTTGAAGTTCCTTCATGGCTAGTTATGTTTAAGATCTAGGATCTACCCCTCAAATGGGAATCGATCGGATACCAATTGTTGGACAAATGAGAGGGAGGGGTGAATGAATTGTTACCATGCTTAAAACAATTATGCCCATTTTAAACCTATTACGTAACACTCAATGATGATCACAATAATGTAGGGATGTAAGAAATAGAATATTAACATCAATCACACACATGAAATACACAGACGCATATTCTTGAGGAAACCAATAAAGGGAGAAACCCTCTTCTTCTTGATATGATAGTAGTTCTTATTTTCTCATTACTAGCTCATTCTTATGAGCACTAACTCCTTTGAAGGTTGTCACTTCCACCTCGCTTTTACAAGCAACAACTTGTTAAGAGAACCAACTCTATGGTTTCTATAGAGCTTCTCACTAGAAGGGAAGCACCAACTCCTTTGTTTTCCAAAGACTAACTGGATGGAAGAACCAACTTTGAGTCACACTGGCACCAACCTGTACAAGTTGCAACTTGTTGATAGCACCGCTAACTCTCACATTCTCTAGCACCCAATAGATGGAAGCACCAAGTCCCCTGAATGTTCCAAACACCAACTGGAAATATCAATCCTCCCAGCCACACTGTGCACCAACCCGTATAATGTTGAACACAACTCCTCCCTTGCACCCTCACCCCTTCACGCACTCGGTGTTTTTCTGGCTGTAACCAGATTGAAGATACAACTCCCTATGTTCAAGCACCGAAGTTGAACCTCCCAGGACAACAATCCTCCCTAGCAAAACCCTACCACCCTGAAATATAAATCTTTGCTAATAAAAATTTATATTGTGATACATTATTTAACAATGGATTACCAATCTCATCTTATCAATCGCTCGCTATTAATCATAATTTCTACCTCAGATCGTGTTGTCTCCGCCATACATTCTTTACATTTTCTATTCTTTGTTTTGTCTTGCATGTGCACCTAGGATTTCACATCTCTATATATGTATCTTTTTTATCTCTTTCTTTCACGCCTTATGCCTGGTGGCACCATTTCCATTCTATGTACCTGAGTCCTTCTGCACCTCTACCGACAACCCTCGCTTACCTCAGATAAATAACTATCAAAGAAGTAACTGGTCATCTCTTCTTTGTTCTGTATATTTATCATTCCAGGTCCTTTGCCAGATCATACACTCAACTATTTGTCCCCCTAAGGGATTATTAAGTGAGTCTATTCTATCAATGGATCTATCCCAGATTCTTTGTTTTTCAGAGTTATAGTATTTTGACACTTTTCCATCCGGCCAATTGTTTCTATGACGAAGCTCATTCCACCTGGCAGCTAACTCGACTCTTCTTCATATTCCTCTCATGTATCACCCTAAATTCTTCGAATTATCTAGTGTGACATAACACTGTTCGCCGGGCTACAAGAGTCATTTTGGTTTCTAAGCCCCTTCTTTTATCGTGACCATCGAGGGTGACCATACGCCTAGCCAATAGGCTCTTTGTGACTCACGACTTGGGAATGTTGGTGGCTGATACATCTTCATTCTCCCAACCCCGACATATCCCCTAAGTGAATCCTACACGCCTAGCTCCCTCCTTAACCTCTCGTTGATAACCATGGTCAGACCACAACCTCTAACTTCCGAAAGTGTTTCTGCGGATCTCTGGTCTAGTGTTAGATCCTTCTTTGATGTGACCTTGGGCAATAATCTCATGTGAACATGTGATTGCGGGCACGTCCAAAAGCATTTTGAGGGCAACCCACTTTGCCCCATAATTCACTACTTGTAGCTCCACTTTGTCCTTTTCCAAAACTATGGTTTTGATTGGGGCCCTCGCCACCTAAAAATTAAGATATGAGCATGTTCTGGCCCCCTGCGAATGTGATGGGACCATTGATCTCACGATATTGATGGTGCTTTTGAACCCATGGTTAATATCTATCCATAATTTAAGCCCCATGGATCAGATATACCCTTCTGAAATCAACGACCCAAAGTTACTTGATCCGGAAGTCTTCTAGTTTCATAAATCTAAAACCCCACTTTTCCCATTCACAAACTTCTTTGAGTTGACAACCATCGACGCATGTCCCTCTTGGATCAGTGTTCCTTGTTCACTTTGAGAATTTGATCTTTCAACCATATCAATATTTATGTGGTCCCTTTCTCGATAAATGGTCAAGATCTCCTTCCTGTCCTTATATTTCTTGAAATATCAAGTCTCAAACTTTACTTAAGTACAGTGACATTGCCACATTTTCATGCTAACGTAGTCTACCACATGTCCTGCTGATGTGGTATGCCACATGTCAATGCTGACGTAGTCTTCCACCTGTGGTGAGGTGCAGTAGTGTAGTGGGAGTGTGGAAGGATAGTGCGGTAGTGGAGTGTGATGCGTAGTGGGTAGTGGAGTGTGACGTTGGAGCAACGGCGGTATAAAAGGAGAAGTTTGGTGCTTTGAATTGGAGGGGGGATAGGGTGGGGTGGCTGATGGTGGGGGTCCGGAAGCTGGATGTGAAGGTGACACGTGCATGAGGGTCCCACATGCAAAATGGAATTTCACCAACTCTGCACTCCCCCCATGGTTAAAGGCGTAGGTCGGAGGGGTCCCGATATGCCCCCACACCATAGATATGGGAGTGCCCAATTATCACTCATCAGGATTAGCATTCCTTATTCAAACTTATCCTATCCTTCCACTTTAGAATGATCTCGATGGTTGGAATTTACTTTGGATGATCCAATAGTGGAGGATTTATTTCAAACGGGTCTCCTAATTCAGATTTCAAAAACCCAACTAATGCTCTGGATCAGACGACCTATATTCTCTTCGGATGATCTTACACTTGAGATATTCAATGATATGATGGCTATGATATTCTTTCGATGATTCATTGGAGAATGTGTGTAATTGTACTTCCTCCGACTTCAGGGATTTCAAATGTAAAACTAAAAATTATGAAGTGAGATTTTTTATGTAGCTTAACCTACTCACATCTTTACACCCAAACTAAATGTTTTTGTCGAACATGATCCTAGATCGATGGCTCGACCTGGTAATGCAAATCCCCTCTTAGATTATCATGTCCTTCCACCAAAAGTGATCCGGATGATCTACAAGAATTTGATAATAAAATTTCAACGCTTTTCTCCACTTCTATCCCATCCCTTCAATTGATTTGATCTGGACGCTATTGTTATCATCCGGATCGCTGATTCAACGTAATTTCACCGCTTTCCCGAAGCCTCGATCTCTCCGACTTAGAAGGTTTTCCAAGTGTTCAAATGTCTCTACCTTTGCCTCTTTTATGTAGTCCTCTGCTCTCTTGGACCTCGGCCTCTATTTCAAAAGTAACTATCTCTCCCATCTTTTTTCAAACAGTTAAACTCACCCCTCTCGTGCACATTAATTCTCTGTAAGTAACTCTCAAGGCTTCTTTCCCTAGTTTTGATTCCTTCTACAAACTCACGTTATTCTAAGTGACCTTATGAGCATGTTCTTTGCGGTCTCATGATAACCTTCCGCTAGTCTCGAAAACTCCAACCTCGCGGCCCGGGTGGCTTGTCCCTCCTATGATGGTAGACAACAATTTCCTCATGGTATCAGCTATTCTCGATGCTATTGTTGATTTAGTTGCTTCACAACACACGCTAATATGCTAAAATCCTTTAGTTCTCAAATCAGAACATGTCATCGCCGTTTTTGTTGTTCTTTGCAACTTCAATGACAAGTACATCATCAGAATATGCCAACATGAACAAGCTCGTTGACAGTGAAGAAATATCCTTATAACACTCTCTGTATCATACATATCTATATATCATACTTTGTTATCTAGTTCTATTTCCGATGATTTTTTAGATCCTAAACCAACTAGGGATTCCATAAATAAGCTAAGACCTACTAACCTTGAAGCTAATAATTTTTTTTGAGGTTGATATTTTAATTAAAATTATTTAGATTATCTTGAGCAATTTTGAAATCAATTTTAGGAAAAGGAAATTTTAGTAGCCTAACTTGAGATTTATCATTAATTATGTTTTAAAGATTTTGGATTTGTTTAATTTCATTTTTCAAAGATAATTAATTCTTAAATAAAACTAAAAAATGTTTTTCAAAAAAGAAATAATGAATCCATTTTACCCAATAAAGGCACTTGGTCTACTATTCTTTCATGCCTCACAGGGAGCTAGAATCCATAGATGGAGCCTATGTTGGAACACGATAATTTTGAGCTTTGAACTTTAGATTTTGCCTCTTAGAAATAAAAAATTTTACCCAAAAAGTAAAAACTTAGAGAATCGTCTTTTTAAAATAAATCCAAGGGTCATTGTTCTTCAATATACTCTTACAATATCTATCATTGATGAGTTACTATAATTTGGTCGAACTGTCCTAATGACCAAAGTATCAAAGTGTCGAAGTAATGAATACTACAAAAAGTAAAAAGTGTTTTAAAGCAACTAAAAATTTAAATAACTTTAATTAATCATGATTAAGTATTAATAAATTATTTCCTTTGGGAATTAACCGTGAGGATTTCTATCATGTCAGATTCAAGACTAATGCCAACCACCGGGTACTTAAGACCAACTCAATGGCAAGTTTAAAACATGATTAATTGAAACATAAAAGTGATTAATAAGATATTAAATTCTTCGAATTTCGTGGGAGATTTCCTACATTCAAAACCTCTGAACATCGAACCGTTGAATTGTTAATGATGTTTATGATTGGATAAAGTTAACTATTTGAATAATTATTGTGATTTTCCGGTAATAAATTCCATTATATTTTTAATAATATCAGAATAGATCTATATGAAGACTGATAGACTTTATGAATAAATCTCTCTGAATTTCAAAAAGACCTTACCATTTACACTTGACAGTTTTTCATTTAGTGAAGATCTTACATAATTACCATTGCAGCCCTTACATACTACTATTGTTACAAGCAGGATAATTTTATTTCCTTAAGGATTATGGCACCATGAAAAGTTGCAAGGAAGTTTGATGGATCAGATTTCAGAATCTAATGGAGCACTAAACCAGTTTGGAAGCTTGATAAACTAGGAGAGGGACCAAATATGGCAGGGAAGAGCTAAATTGACAAAATGAGAAGTAAAGAATATAATATAGAAAGGAAAAAAATGGGAACAAGAATGTGTAGAGCACAACCTTCCAGAGTGCTAAGTCTATGGACTGAGAGATCTGGAAACGCATGTCCTTTTGATTTGGATGACTGAGATTTACTTCAGAATCCTGGGCTTTGGGCGTTCTGAGATGCACAACACCAGAAAACTCCGAAGTGTTAAATTTTTGGAGTGTCAGATTTGCCGACAGTACATGTCCTCAACCTTCAATGGTTCATATTTACTTCGGGCTTCCGTCAGTTCTTTCTCTAGTGTTTCACTTCGCAAAAAATTCCAGAGTGCTAAGTCTCCAAAGTGAGAGATATTGCACCACATGTCCACTTCAATCAATGGTCTAGATGAACTCCGAGCTTCGGGCCTTCGAGAGTTCTCACTTCACACATCGGTATTTCTTCCGAAGTGAGAGATCTAGCACCATGTGTCCACTTCGATCAATAGTCTAGATGACCTCCGGGCTTCATACCTTCAGGAGTTCTCGCTTCACGCATCCGTCTTTCTTCTGAATTGGTTATCCTCTAGAGTGCAAGATCTCCTGCCATGTGTCCAATTCGATCAATGATATGGATCCTCTTGAGGACTCTGGGCCTTCGGGAGTTCTTTAATCAACACTGCTTGCTTCTTCCCAGAGTATGAGATTGTCAAATACATGGATCGTCTGACACGTGTCCCCTGCTTGGATCGATGAACATGAATTGCACGAAGTTCACTCTATTTTATCTACGTGTGACCGATAGTTTTTGTGTTGATTAATTGAGTTGGTTTTCATTGATTTCAACCCTTGAAGAAAGTCCGGTAGCAAATTCTAGTAGAACAAAGGTTTAGGCAATGGACCCAATTTTGTTTGATGTATAATGGTATGAGTTTTGATATATTTATGGGTAAGAATATTCTAGATGGATAGTACATGTCATGCCATTTCCGCTAGTATGCGGAACATCTCATAACTCCTCACGGTTAGAGAGTTATGGCCATGTGAAGTTGGAGAACCCTCATGAGTCATCTAGAAGCCCCAAAAAGCCAAAGTGTTTGCAAAATAAATTATTTAAATAATAAATTTAATGGAGAACTCCCTAAAATAAGGAAACTGGGATGGTACATGAAAGTATAAATAAGAGGCAAGGCTCTCTCATTTAATCACACTTGAACATATTGAATATCTTTTGTTGTGTAAGGCTTATTGCAAGTACTCATTGGTACATCTGAAGTTGCGAAAGTATGAGGTAGTATGAAGGGTTGATGGAGAAAGTTTCAGAATTACAATGAATACTAAAAAACCCTAAATTTTGAGGTGTACGCGGGCTGACAATGTATTAGGGTGCGTACATACATGGGCTAATAGTGTATTAGGGTGTGTACATGTGGGTAAAGCCATGGAAACTTGAGAAGATGAAGATGCAGAGGTTCTAGATTCTGAGATCAAGCTCCCATGAAGGTCTACAGTGCTCAGATACATCAGATCTATCCATTGGTTCAAAAGGTATGTCTTATTTCTATTAATAGTTGGATTTTGATGTATGCGTGAGAAATGGTTATGGAGATTTGAGGATTCTCCATAGAGAGACTAGTGGTTGCATGTGATCTTCTGTATAATGCAGATCTACAGAAATAAAATGATGGTATATTTGTCATTGATATTTCTTGTTAGAGTTGATGCAAATATTGTATTTCTTGGTGTATGGATAAGGGATTTTGTGGTACATGGTTGAGAGCTTGTATTGGTTGATGTATTGAGAGGATGAATATCAGAAAGGGTTTGAAGTCTAGATCCTATGAGGGATATTATACATGTTCATGATTACACACACTTATGGCACATGACTAGAGAGAGATATAGATTTTTTGGGTAAAGGTTATGTATGAGGATGCATGCACAGGGTATAGATAGAATATGGATACAGTGATATATTGCAGATCTATGTGAAAGAAGTTACAGAGGGTCAGAAGATTTCAGAAAAAAGAAAACCCTATTTTTCAGAAGGCATACGCAGGCTGTATAACAGTTTGGTCGTGTACATATGTGGGCTTCATAATAGATATGGCATGTACATACACATGATACAGAACTACAGGTAGTGTATCTGTTGTATTTTGGTTGATACATGTTCATTTTAGGTACAGGTTGATTGTAGGGAAGTAGTATAGGTTGGTTGCAAGTCAGTGGTACAGACTGGAACATCTGTACAATGGTATATCTCATAGTGATAGTGTGACAACGGTTTCATCATTCTACTTATATTTCAGGGTGGTTGGAGAAGGAAATGATAGGTGGTTGTAGCCTTCTCTAGTTGTAGTCGGAGAACTTAGGGGGTTGTAGCCTCCTTCTGGTTGTAGCCAAAGAATTGGGGAGTTGGAGCTTCTCTCAGGTTGTGTCTTGAGAAACTAGGGGGTTGGAGCCTCCTTCCAGTTGCAGTTGGAAAGCAAAGGAAGTTAGTGCTTCCAATGAATGCAATTATTCAATACATATAAGAAAACACATTCTCTAGTTTTCTCCCACTTTGGGTTTCCACATAAAAACATTGGTGTACTGTGTATGTGTATGATTGCTCATTTGTTCATTTTTTATTTACTCTGCAATTATTGGATGATAATTGTACATTGATATAACACTTGCATTATATGGTTAAAAATGATTAAATTTCTCTATTACTGATTCACCCCCCCCCTCTCAGTAATCCAACAATTGGTATTAAAGAAGGTTCCTTCACAAATCAGTTTAACCACTGAAAGGTAGATCATGAAGAGAAACAACATGTATAAAAATGGAATACCACAGTTTGATGGAGAGAAGTATGCATTTTGGAGAAGAAGGATGAAAATATATATACAGGCACAAGGATTTGAAATTTGACAATCAGTTTTAGATGGATACAAAGAACCAACAGTTCCATCAACAAATGAAAGAGCAATAAAACTCAGTCAAAATAATTCCAAAGCCACAAATGCACTTCTGAATGGTCTTTGTGAATTGGTATTCACCACATTTATACAATGTAAATACGCTAAAGAGATTTTGGAAAAAATTCAAAATATTATGAAGGATATTCAAAAGTCAAAGAAACAAAGCTTCAAACTTACAGAGGTCAGTTTGAACAACTAAAGATGAAGGAAGATGAGAATATTGAAGCTTATTTCTTATGAGTCGATGAAAAAATAAATGCAATCATAGGATTGAGAGAAGAAATACAAGAATTTGTAATTGTTCAAAAGGTACTAAGATCTCTTCCTATTAGATTTGACCCTAAGATATCAACACTAAAATAAAGAGCAGATCTAGACTCAATAAGCATGGACGAACTACATGGAATCTTCACAACATATGAAATGAGAACTGAACAAGAAAATCTAGTTATAAAAGAAGTAGCTTTCAAATCATCCAAAAGGTCAAAGCAAAAGGGAAAGCAAAAGGAAAAGGAAAAGGAAAAATAACATAGTAGCAGCAGTAACATCTCGAAAGATGATATAGAAGTGGCCAACTTTGTCAGAAGATTGAACAAGGGAACCAACGACAGATATAGATATAAGTTTCCTTTGATTTTTTTTTAATTGTGATGGTATTGGTAATTTTTCTAACAAATGTCCTCATAAGAAAAATAAGAGAAATGATGAAGATTACTCAAATATCAGACAAACATATAAATAGAAAAGAACCACAAATAAAGTTCTCAAGAAAATCGTATGCACCAAACAAGACATCTCATCATCAGATGAAGATGAAGTCAGTGACAGTGAGATAGAAATAGTTCTATTCATGGCAGTAGAAGAATCTGACAAAGAATACATCGAAGAAGAATATGAAGAGGTCGAAGAATAATATGAAGAGACATAAGTTGATTATCGAGAGGAATTGTTGTGTGCCATAGAAGTTATAAGAAGAGAAAAGAAGAAAAACAAGAAGCTACAAGCGGAACTTGACAAGAAATAAGACACTTAGGAACTAGAACAAATGATCAAAATTTGAAGGTTCAAATAGAAAAAGATAAAAGAATTGAAGAAGCACTCAAAGAAGAGCTAGAAGAAAGAGACATGATCATTGGAAATTTGGAGGTAGAGATTGTCACATTAAGAAAGGATATTCAAAAGAAAAATATGCATAACATCTCCAAAGTTTTGGATGACATTATCAACAGTCAAAAGCCCCATCATGACAAGTCCGGACTTAGATACAATCAGACAGAAAATGGTTCGAGCTCCAAAACAACAGAAAAAGAAACATATCCAAAAATCTATGTGGAAACAATCAAAGGGGATATGAAGACATACAAATAATATTACAGGGACACTCCTCCATTGATAAGATTCAAATTTCAGAATCAACGACCGACAGATAGGACTCATAAGAGCAAATCCTTTCATAATATCTTCAACTCCCAGGTATCAAACTATATTTTTTGGTTTATGTTATGCATGTAATAATTTTGGACATAAAGATATGAATTGCAAAGATAAAAACA
>SNQJ01S0140631.1:14239-25014 GCA_010110895.2 Picea sitchensis
GGTAGAGATTGTCACATTAAGAAAGGTTATTCAAAAGAAAAATATGCATAACATCTCCAAAGTTTTGGATGACATTATCAACAGTCAAAAGCCCCATCATGACAAGTCCGGACTTGGATACAATCAGACAGAAAATGGTTCAAGCTCCAAAACAACAGAAAAAGAAACATATCCAGAAATCTATGTGGAAACAATCAAAGGGGATATGAAGACATACAAATAATATTACAGGGACACTCCTCCATTGATAAGATTCAAATTTCAGAATCAACGACCGGCAGATAGGCCTCATAAGAGAAAATCCTTTCATAATATCTTCAACTCCCAGGTATCAAACTATATTTTTTGGTTTATGTTATGCATGTAATAATTTTGGACATAAAGATATGAATTGCAAAGATAAAAACATGAACATAAAAACTTTGAAATTCATACACAAAAGGGTTATCCAAGAAGGCCCAGTGAAACACAGATAAGAAGTTACAACATGTTTGAATCATTGAGCACTGAAGTGAAATGTTGCAAGTGTAACAACTTTGGCAACATGGCCAAAGATTGCAGAATGACAGTTCCTCCTAGAGAACCACAACAAAACAACAACAGTCACATACAGGAACCTCATAAGAGAAGATGGATAAGAAAGCGAAATCAGTAAAGCAATGAAGAATGAACACTCTCTCTACAAGCTAAGAAGAAGAAACGTGGTTAGTATGTTGAGAGTGGATGATCAAAACAAATGAAAGGTGATAAATATGTGTTTCTTACATTAAGAAAGGAAAGAGATGGATCAGTCTCCTTTGGAAATGATGATTAAGCTAAAATCATTGGAAAATGCACAGTTAAAATTGGAAACAAGAATACCAAGGAAACAAATGTTCTACTAGTAGAAGATATGAAACATAATCTTATAAGTGTGAGTCAAATGTGTGACCAAGGTCATAAATTTACTTTATATTCACAAAAGTGCGAGATCAGAAAAGAAGGTTAAGGAAAATTGATTGCAACAACTGCAAGAACTTCAAGAAACATATATGTACTAAGTGAAATTGGAAATGAAAAGTGTTGTCTAGGAAAGGAAGATGAATGTTGTCTATGCCACAGAAGAATGGGTTACATACATTTTGATAACCTTGTCAAAGTCATAAAAAAGGAAGCAGTTAGATAAATTCCCCATATTACGAAACCAACCAATACTTTATGCAAGCATTTTCAACAAGGAAAGAAAACAAAGACCAGGTTTAAATCAAAAGAATATTCAATGACAAAACCACTGAAAATTGTGCATATTGATCTAGTTGGACCAACTACAATGTTAGGTGGAAATATTGTTGTTTAATTCCATTGTAGTATTTTCCCAACCATTTAATTTTTCAATCCGAGGTTCGTAGGCTTACGAAGCACATGCACTATATATGCAAGACTGAAGTAGAAGTAATCTAATCTAAATTACTGAAATGAAACTAATCTAGGAAAGCGGGAAATTGCATAAAGGAAAAGCAATACAACATGTGAAGAGTTAAAGACAAATAACATATGTGAGCTCACACAATATATCAATCTCAAATTATATTACAATAGTCAAATGACAAAACATGAAAGAATAACAAAGCTAAGAATCCCCTTCTCCTAATTACAAGACTATCTCCAAAAACTCAAGTTAATAAAATGAAGAGGGAGCACTCTCTTATATACATGAAGAAGATAACCATCTCATAATTGCATATCCACTATTCTCTCAACCTATTTCCCATTATTACAAAATATAATCCCTTTAAATCCTCACACATATCTCTCATATATCTTAGATAAGATATTCTAACCAAATCTCCATGATATTCTCCTTGGAATGGGATTGAATTATCTCCTCAAATATTGAAATGGTGGAGAGAAGTATTCAAGAAGTCCTTTGAATTAATCCTTCATATATTCCTACACATTACAAAGATCACACATATTTGAGATATATATGAAAACATGTTGATTTTATAACATTTAATCACAAATTCCTTTTAAATACTAAAATGAATAAAGTGGAGAACAATAAGGTGAAACCCAAGTATATTTATGAAAATGATATCATGAAAGGTTAATGGGGTGATGAAATGTGAAGAATTATGAAGGGAAAGGTGGATGAGAATAGGACATTTCTTAGCCCCAACATGCCCCCCAACTTAACTTGTTGCATGTCCTCATGCAACCATGCATGGATATTCTTGAGAAATTTTGGCATCTTAATGTTGGCTTTGAGTGATGATAATGAATATTTTCCAGGATGGGATTTATATGAGTAACAACTGACATTTTTCATATGGTTGGTTCTTGTGTGACAACCATGAATATAAAGAATGTTGGTTCTTGTGTTAACGACATTCATTTCGTTATTTGTTCTCTTGCTATTATGATAATAGTTTTCCCATATTTTTAGTTTCCAGTAACAGTTGACATTTTCTTATGGTTGGTTCTTGTGTGACAACCATGAATATAAAGAATGTTGGTTCTTGTGTTAACAACATTCATTTCGTTACGTGTTCTCTTGCTGTTATGATAATAATTTGCCCATATTTTTACTGGAAAATGTATGCTATCAATGTGAAAAAATCATTGAGTATAAGAAATCCCTTTCTTTTGTTTTGTATATCAATGCCTATGAAGTAAAGTGCAATAGAGTATTGTTGGAAAAGAAATGTTCATAACTGGTAAATGAGACGAAAAAATGGAATGATGGTCGTGGAAAAATGGAGTAATGATAGTGAATAAGGTCTCGTATCCCCCCAACTTAACTTGTTGCATCTCCTCATGCAACGTGGAATAAGTCATAGAAGTGAAAAATGAAAGGGAACTGGAGGAGGGAAATTTCCAAATTATTCATTGCTGGCAGTTGAGGAATTACATGATTAAAGTTTAGAAAATAACATACCTCCACTTACCCAACATGTTGATGAACTATGCAATAGGAATATGGCTGATGCGGCTGCTAGGTCATGGAAGATGTCACTACTGCAGGATCATATGGAAATTGACTACTTCTGTGGCTGCGATTGTTGTCTGTTGGATCTGAGAATGTGAAGTGGAGGAAGATGAACTATTGTTTAATGAATCATGGAAAAGAGAAAGTGTGAAAGTGGAAATGTAGTAGTCTCATATGGATGAAGTCATGCTACTGTAACTGTTGATAGAGTCATGAAAAATGTATAGTCTTCACCCGCTGCGAAACCTGATGGTACAATTCTAATCATGTGAATGAATGTGTCGATGTCGAGTTTGAAAAGAAGTCATTGGATTACGACCGATGATGAATGTTGTTAACCAATGTGAGGCAACCACCATTGATGTCAATGAAGTGCCAAGGTACTTGAGTACATTTGGTGAAGTGTGAATGAATGTGTTGATGTCGAGGCCACTTACCATGAGATTGACCGGTCAAGGGACATTGATGTACTCCCATGATTGTTAGTGAGAGATCTTTCCATTAAGGTATGCAAGCCTCAAGGTACTCAAAATGAACTCCTAGTCTATATCCTAGATAGGGTGTTGAGGTCGATGGGGAAAAAACTTGTTGAAAGGACGCCAAGAATCCACGTAATCAAAAGCGTGAGTTTAAGATTAGTATGATTATAGATGTATTGATCTACGGTAGTAACATGGTTTATGATGAGGGATATAAAGAATGTTATTTAATAAATGTGGAAAAGGAGTTTTTTTTATTCAAAAGGAGAAAAATAGAGGCAAAATGAATTAGAAAAAAGATAAAAGAGCCATTGTATATGCTACTCGAGAGGAAAATAGGTGTGTGGAATCATGAAAGTTAAAGCAATGGAAGATGGCTTCAACCAAGAATGATTGCTCGACTTTGGGAAAATGGAACGATCTTCTGACATGAAATTGGAAAAATGTGGAAATGTGGGTATCACAGCATGGTGTATTAACATGTTCGTTGTGTAACAACAAACACCAATATGCGCAGGATTGTTGTATCAACAATTTAGCCTAACATTGTATCTAAACCAAGCGGTGTTGTGTAACAACAAATATTTATGATGTGTAACAAATTACGGTGAGTAACAAAATCCTTCAACCCTATCTGACAAACTTTGGTTTCTAAAAAAAATGTTGTGATTCATGAAAATCAACTATGACCTGAGATCGCATTTCGGTATGAACACGAAAGATTATTTTAAAATTTATGCATAAAAACTACGAGAATTACAAAAACATATGTCTCACGGAAATAATAAATGCAGCAAATCAAGGAAATATACTGCGTTTTTTATACGCCCTTTGCATGCCATTTATTAGCGTATCAAATCTGCATAATAACCGATTCTTGATAATTGTCCACTTCTGAAGTCCTTAGATGTTGTCACATCAAATTTATCCAAGAAATTAGTAAAGTTGCTCCATTGATTTTAATTTTTAAATCGCTACATAAATAGACAATTAGAGAATATAGATCCAGTAAGCGAACACAACAGTCGATCTTGCAATACAATGCCTGCAAAAATGCGTTAATCATAATGTGCATGGTGGGACGATAAATGACAACATAACCCCAATTTCCCACAAAAATCTTCTGTGCTCTTCGTGAGGATGAGATGGAGATCCAGATCATGATTTCGGCACTTGAACGAGGTGGCTTATTAAAAGTTTTGTACATATCAATGACTCATATATAACTAAAAAAATCAGAGGCATCAAAATTTCGGGTGTTTTCCAACCTAGATTTTCCTCCATATTACATCTTTGACCTATAATTGGTTAACCAAAACACTCTTTCCGGACTCCTTTGTCTTATAGAAATATCCAAGACCAAAACTGTAGGGACATTGTTGTAACGTATTATATCTCAAATAATCATATGAAATAGGTTAATGGAGAATTCGTGACCTTTTGATATTCATGTCAATTGCAGTGAATCTAGATGTGTCCTTAATGCAAAGATAAAGATATATCTTGTTTTAGAAAATTTTCAACGAAGTGATCATCAAGAATTTAAAGTGTACTCCCGTGACCAGTCTCAATACTCTCTTGTTCACAAGAATATAATGCCATGTCCCTGGTACCTCACAAGATAGGACAAAAACTGCCTGCCAGTTATCATTAGCACATTCATAGACACTAGTCCTCCTCTTATCTCAGATGGTGAAACTTCGACAATATATATTGGAGAAGTGATTGATGTGACACTAACACCAAATCCTACTAAAATCCTACCAAGAATAAGTACATATTATATGAATCTAGTGCATGTCAACCATCTGGGGCCGATCCAGTCACAAAAATAAAATCAGCCAAAAGAGTTGTTTTATTGCGCCCATAAGTATCATTAATCCATCCACCTAAAACAACTCCAATGATAGAACTTGCTACTTCCATGCTAACAATAGTTTCCTGTAGAAATGTACTCTCATTCATTGTTTTAAATTCACCACGAATGTAGAGAAGGGATCCTAATATGAAACATGTATCATAACCAAAGAGTAAGCCACCAATACCAGCAGTCATCGCTAAACCAAAGAGATATGCTAATAATAGAGCCAATAGCATTCATTCTAGAAACCATAAGAGATAGCAATAAGGCGGTTTTATTTGAAACAAAACCAGTGAGCTCAACAATAGTGGGACTGTAATACATAACAATATTGATTCTAGTTAATTGTTGAAACACCTGTAGACCAACCCAAACAAGTAAAACAAGTCTTATTTCCTTTTTTCTAAACAAGCTAAAGTATCCAATTCTTTCCATGGGCTGCACCTGCTGAAGCTCTTCTTCAAATGCATAAGAGAGTTGTTCAATTTCACCATTCAAGTGGTCTGATTCATATATTTTTTTTAAGAACTACAACAACTTCAACTTGCTTGTTCCATAAAATCTATACCATTTGCTGACATGAGTTGTTGTTGTTAAAAGCAATCCCATCCAAAATTAGACTTTTCATGTCACAGAAAAATCATGCTCCAAACCAAAGGAAAAATTTTGGCTAACATATGTGTCAACTAAATAAGACCATTCTGCACAAAACCTGTGTGCCAGATTTTAAAAATTCATCGTGGTTTTCTCACAAATCCCATCCAAAATTGACTGTTTGCAAATTGATGTTAATTGACGAAAAATTTCAGATTGAGAGTTTTCTCATTGCATATGTGAGTTGGATCTCAAGATCATGATGGAGATTAACTAGGCTTAACTATTATTCTGCGTCCTGTCCAAATTATAAATCATCGAAAACTTATATCAATGGATTCCGGGCCAGATGGCATGAATTTGATTGATCTGCTTCTATATTAATGCTTATTTTCCAACTAATACGTTATAACGGTTTTCGTTCTTGTAAGGTGCAATGGTAGGCATCTGGTTAACCCGAGGATATGGACTGATTGGGGCAATGGAAATCTTTGATTTGTCTGATATAGCGTTTCTCATCTCTCTCGGATGCCACATCAACAAACAAATGATTAATCTCAAATCTGAAAGCATATACGATCATCGTGAATCGTGAATTGAAGGACAGCATGTATTGGTTGTTCATTAATACAAAGTTTCCAATAATAGGCAACCCAACTAAACATGCTTTTTTAACGTTGGTTTTGTTCCATTTAGAGAAAAGAATTTGTGGACTACTCGGTAACTAAACTTCTACGGAGATATATGTGATGAAATTGACCCATATTTCTCCAGTAACAACATAGTCCGATTAGACATGAGAATCTTGAATCAAATTCTAAGAGTATCTAGAAATTTTAGAACTTTCCTATTAGAAAGTCTAGAAACAAATTTAAAGCCCTATAAATCTTGTGGAGATGAGAAAGGTGGAAGCGTGATGAAACCATTAGTTCATTTTTCTTACTTTCGATATGGATCGAGGCCAATAGCCGGAGTTGAGTTTAATTTGTTTGTTTCGGGGTTAATTCGGGATGTTGCGGCAGCTCGAGAACCAAGACAATACAAATTTATTCAATCTTTGTTCCTGACCAAAACACTTAAGTTATTTCAACAAGGTAAAAATTATATATCGGCCATGAATTTTTTTTTCTGTAGCTTTGAAAATTTTCGGCTATGCTGGTTGTTGATGAAGCATGTAAAATTATTTGTAATGAGCATCTCGGTATAAAAAGGTATTCATTGTTTGATTATAGAAAAATTTCCACTCCAGCAATGTAAATTTCTTTATTTTATTTGTCTCGACGTGTTCATTGTTGGGGCATGTAAAAAAATAAAAAAAATTCACTATTTCAACATATAAAATGTTGTTGTAACAACGAATGTCTCGATGTATGTAAAAAATTTCAACATTTCAACATACAAAAAATTTCGGTATTCGGCATGTAAAATTTCATTTCATTACATATAAAATGTTCTTTGTAACATTGGAATACATTATGTAAAAAAGTCCATTTCAACATACACAAAATTTCAACATTGACATGTAAACATTTCTATTTCGATATCTTTGTAACTTGCATCTATCCAAAATTTCTTTATTTGACATCTTTGTAACAGCATGTAAAATTTCATTGTTTGACATCATGCCGACATCAAGAATTACTTGTTTGACGTAACATGTGACATGTAAATTTTCAACTGTTTGGAAGCATCTTTGCTTAACAACATATAAGTGGGACTTTATTTAGTTTCTATTCAGCATGTTAAAACACTCATTCTTGAAATTCAAATCATCCATATTTTTTGATCCTCGCGATCGCACAAAGCGCTGAGGAGAGAATACTTATTCTAGAAAAATAAAAACTTGAAAATAAATCACATACCTACTCGCTAATTAGAAATGGGACATTAGTAGGTATGAAAATCAAAGAGCCAATGTGTAGACATGCGCCTTGTTAGTAATACAAATATGTTATCTTTCAATTTCCTACAGTGTGATTCGAGAATACCTTATGAGTGTGCGAGAAATTGGTTCTGTCGAAATTGTAAATTAAAATAAAAGAAAACTGATATATCTAACTAATGCTCATGAGCCATCATTCGAGACATGCTTTCCTTAGGTGTGTTTTTCCTCGCTTAGATCATGCTGTAACTCATTTTCATCTTCCTCGATCTCCTTTTCAATCAATTGTTCATCATCGGATGCGTAAGAGTCTTCAGATGTTGGATTTTCAATTTTTTATGGAGGAGTATTTGAATGTTTTATCCTTGTCAAGATCTCTTCTTCAAGAGAAGAGGAAATATCTCATAGACATCTGGCGGGAATCTGAGTAAGGTAGTTCAAGATGACATTCATGGTTAAATCATGTTGAAAAAAGGATTCTTACAACGCCCAAATCAAAATGAAAAACTTAAAAAAACACTCTTTACTAAAACATAAAGAATTACTCTTCACAGTTGCAGAAATTAAAGCGTTCTTGATAGTTGGTCGGGGAGAACATGAGCAGTCTCCATTCAAGTGGTACGCACTTCAGACCCTAGAACCAACACAATGTGAATCAAGCTTGCCAAAAATTTAAGAAAACTATCACTAGAAATTGAATTTACACTAACTTGCAGGGGTAGAATTTACCTGCCCTACATGTCCTTACCATATGTCACCTCGGAGTTAGAAGAGCATGTTTAATCACACTTACATGAAAAGAAATTTAAACCACACTTGCATGAATTGAAATTTACACTACCCTACATGTCCTAACTCTAAGGTGACATATGGTTAAGGACATGTAGGGTAGTTTAAG
Organism: Picea sitchensis; assembly: GCA_010110895.2. NCBI lineage: Eukaryota > Viridiplantae > Streptophyta > Pinopsida > Pinales > Pinaceae > Picea > Picea sitchensis. The sequence goes on from SNQJ01S0140631.1 coordinate 22,922, forward strand.
TTTCATGAATTGAAATTTAAACTACTACATGTCTTACCATTATGCAATGCCTCCAGTTTGGATCATGTCTAATCACACTTGCATGAGTTGAAATTTAAACTACCACACTTGCATGAATTGAAATTTACATTACCCTACATGTCCTTATCCATTATGTCACCTCAGAGTTAGGATCATGTCTAATCACACTGCATGAATTGAAATGAAAAACTGTACCTGGAAGTAGAACAATGCTTCCCCGACAGCCAAAATGTTGGGTGAAAATATTGCCGTTTAATTCCATTGTAGTATTTACGTTGACATTTAATTTTCAATCCGAGGGTTAGTAGGCTCTGAAGCACACACACTATAACTATGAAGTAGAGAGTAATCTAATCTAAGTGCTGAAATGCAAGAGCTAATCTGAGGCAATTGCATGCAAAGGAAGAAACAATGCAACATGTGAGAGGAATTTGGCAGAAATATGTGTGAGCTCACACAATATCAATCTCAAATTATATTATAATAGTCAAATGATAATGAGCTTATGAAAGGGTAACAAGCTAAGAATCCCTTCTCTAATTACAACAACACTATCTCCAAAACTCCAAGCTAATCAAATGAAGAGGCACTCTCATATGCATGAAGATAACCAAACATCTCATAATTGTAGATCCATTATTCTCTCAACCTATTTAACATTATTACAAAATATAATCCCTTTAAATCCCTCACACATATCTCTCATATATCTTAGATATTCCCCAAACCCGAAATCTCCATGATCTTCTCCTTTGGAATGGTTGAATTATCTCCTCAAATAATATTGAAATGGTGGGAGAAGTATTCGAGAGGATCCTTTGAATTAATCCTTCATATATTCCTACACATTACAAAGCTTCACATATTTGGAGATATATATGAAAACAGGTTGATTACACTGCAACATTTAATCACAAATTCCTTTTAAATACTAAAATGAATAAAGTGGAGAACAATAAGGTGAAACAGAAGTATATTTATGGAAGTAATGATATCGTGAAGGTTAATGGGGTGATGAAATGTGAAGAATGATGAAGGAAGGTAGAAGTCCTTTGAATTAATCCTTCATATATTCCTACACATTACAAAGCTCACACATATTTGATATATATATGAAAACATGTTTATTTTATAACATTTAATCAAAAATTCCTTTTAAATACTAAAATGAATAAAGTGGAGAACAATAAGGTGAAACCCAAGTATATTTATGGAAATGATATCATGAAAGGTTAATGGGGTGATGAAATGTGAAGAATGATGAAGGGAAAGGTGGATGAGAATAGGAAATTTTTGAGCCCCAACATACAACAAAGGGTTTAAAAGGTGGGAAATACTTTATGTTATTAGTTGATGGTTATACAAGAATGACTACAATTTTCTTTCTTAGGAATAAGTCAAAAGATTTTGAAAACTTCAAGGTCTACAAGGAAATGGTTGAAAATGAAATCGATTCAAAAATCAAATGTTTGAGATCTGATAATGGAGGATAGTTCACTTCAAATAAATTTATGGAATAATGCAACAAGCATGGAATAAACACACAATTCTTCGTTGCTAGGACACCTCAACAGAATGGAGTTGTTGAAAGAAAGAACAAAACAACACATGAAATGGCTCGAACAATGTTAATGGATTCCAAATTGACAAATATCTTTTGGACACATGCAATGCATACAACTGTTCACATTAAAAAAAAATTAATGCTCAAAAAAACCACTGACAAAATTCCCTACGAGCTATGGAAAGGAAGACCAACAAATGTGAAGCACTTTAGAGTATGTGGAAGAAAGTGCTACATCAAAAGAGAAGATGGCAGAATGATAAAGTTTGACTCTTGTGTGGACAAATGAGTATTTGTTGGTTACTCAAGTACAAGGAAAGAATACAAGAATTATAATTTGAGGTTGAACAAAGTTGTGGAAAAACTCAATATAACAATTGATGAAATAGGTGGACGAGAGTTAAAGGAAGAAGAAAATGAATCAATGGAACTGTTTTATGAAGTAGAAGCAGAAGATGAGGATGAAGTAGAAGGGGAAGATGAAGAGGATCGAACAGAAGTAGAAGAA
>SNQJ01S0140633.1:0-25013 GCA_010110895.2 Picea sitchensis
AGTGAAGTGATGAGTGTATTATAATTCAAAGTGAATACAAAATAAATTATTTCAATAATAAATTTAATGGAGAAATTTGAAGTGGTCCCAACCCTAAAATAAGGAAAGTGGGCCAAGTGACCTAGAAGATGTTTTTAAGGAAGCTACTTGGAGAGTATAAATAAGAGGCAAGGCTTTCTCATTTGAATTACACTTGAGAATATTGAATATCTATATGTGTCTGAGGTAACCAAGGATATCTAAACCAGAATTATGAGTGAAGGTGAAGAAAAGAAGGCCGAAATGAAAGGAAGGATAAATTCTTTTGATGGTGCTTTCTAAGGTATGTTATTTACAGGTCATCTCACCATTTTCGCTATAACTTTTTTTCTATAATTATTCAGACCGTGAAATTTCTATACAAGTACGAAAACCTATCCAAGTATCTGTGGTAAAAAAATTATCTTTTGGTTCATTGTATTTTGGGAGTTACACTCCATGGAAAATAGGGTTTGTGGCCAGTCCTTAAACTAGTCAAAATCAGGTGTTTCGGGTAAAAACGTCATAACTTCTTCATAACAGATCCAAATTCAATGAGACCAAATGTGTTGGTTAGGGTACATTCTGTAGTATGTTGTGTAATAGTTTCAGATCAATTCATCAAATATTTGTGCAGGGCACACTCTACAAGGTCGCTCTCTAGAATAAACCAGAATTCAACAAGGTATGCCATTTTTGCTATAACTCCTTTTCTGAGAGGTTCCAAGTAGTGACACTTGGAGGAATTGTATAAAACACACTGAAGAACATTGTGTATTTGTTTCAGATATTTATACATTACAGTTTCAAATTTATTATTACTTCAATTTAGGGTGGTTGACTAATCCAAAACTAAGCATGTGAGACTAAAGAAAAGTTTAATGAAAATGCTAGTCTCTTTTTTTAAAAGTTAAGGAAGGTTTGCAGGAATATGATCATATACACCAGGTCTATTACAAAGCTACAAATCATATTTGGATGATGAAATTGATGAGGGATTTTGGTTGTGGTACATGTTGAGTACATGCTTGAGACAAGTAGATGATGAGTTGGTGCACATACATGAGGTGTATAGTTGATGATGGCTGTACATATTGATGAGTCATAGTTGATGAGTATTTGACACATGATTGGTACATACTTGGTACATGGTTGGATGCACTTGTTTATGGTACAGGTTGATTATAGGTTGGTGCATGGTTGATGCACTTGTTTATAGTACAGGTTGATTACAGGTTGAGGTACAGGTTGATGCATGGTTCAGATTTATTGGTACAGGTTTATAGCGGTATATCTCACAGTGATAGTGTGATAGTGGTTCCATCATTCTACTTCTACTTCAGGGTGGCAGGATGGGGAAAGGACAGGTGTTTGTAGCCACCTTCCAGTTGTAACTGGAGAACATTGGGGGTTGTAGCCTCCTTCTAGTTGTAGCCAGAGAATTGGGGAGTTGGATCTTCCCTCAGGTTGTAGCCTGAGAAACTAGGGGGTTGGAGCCTCCTTCCACTAGAAAACAAAGGAAGTTGGTGCTTCCAATGAATGTAATTCTTCAAGACATATAAGAAAAAGCATTCCGTGGTTTTCTCCTGATTTGGGTTTCCACGTAAAACATTGGTGTATTGTGTATGTGTGTGATTGTTTACTTCTTGTTGCTCATTATTGGATAATAATTCTACATTGATATAAAATTTGAAGAAAAAGGATTATAATTACGCTATTACTTATTCACCCCCCCTCTCAATAATCCAACAACATTAACAAGTGTGAGGGAAATCATTAATGAAAAAAATGATTCCCAAGGTACCTTTAGTACATTCTATAAAATGTGAATAAATGATTTGAGGTTGAACATTCATGGAATCATCCGATCAGGGGTCAATGATGTAAACCTATTGTTGGAAGCGAGGAGGCATGTCATTGAGGCATGCAAGTCCCATGGTACTAAATGGTTTCTATGTCTAATTCATGGATAATGTGTTGAAGTCAATAGGAAAAGAATCATTGAAGGAAGGCCTTGATGTATCCCCCATCATTGACACAAAACTAACACAGGAAAATGATGTAAGTTGGTGGATCAAATGAGTATGGGCTAACACAGGAAATGGTAACTGGTAATACTGCAAATGGATGGTTTGAAGTGAAATTTCCCTTGAACATTGTGAGGCACAACCAATGACTTGGAAACATTGACCCAACGAGTTCCAAGAACAAAATGTGATGGTAATAATAACACTCTTCGACTAGAACAAAAAAGTATGAAGACACATGGAATTGGTATGAATCAGAGACAAGCATATTACCCAACTATAAGATGAGACGCAAATAGGTGCCATGTTCAAGGGTGACAACAACAACTGCCATAATGGATTCCAAAAAACTTGACCCACTTCCTTGAATTCCTCCCCCACCATGATTTAAGAGTACCTCTTTATTTTTTAATGAGATGGAGCAGGATAACAAATTCTCATTATATCATATCTTAGATGAGTCCCTAGACATATGTTTAATGAACCTAAGGAAGGACAGGTTTGGTCCTGTATGGGTCTTAGAGATTGGACTCACAGAGGTCGTTCAGTGCATAATTTTACAATACCAAAGAAGGTAAACTTGGTGGTTTTTCACGTTTAAAGAGTCTGAAAAGAACTTAAAGACAACTCCATGGGTGACGTTTTCGTAAATTTAGTCTCCCAAACTCAAAAAACATGTAAAACGTTAAATGGGAGAACTGATCTAGTCATGCTTGACTAGAGTATTTGTTTTTCATAATTAGTGTTGTGAGGCCCAAAAAGAGATAAAATACCACTCAAAAGACACCCTTTAAAACTTTTAAAGAGTGTGAAAGGAAGAAAGCTCACTTCACAATCTTTTCATGTTTAGGGAGTCTCAAAAGAGCTTAAAGGAGACTCTAAGGAGTTTATTTTTTGTATATCTTTTATGAGTCCAAAAAAGAGATAAAAGTAGACTCAGTAACCTATTCTCATGTATTAACAAGCGTGATAAATAATAAAGACTAAGACTATTCTAAAAAATACTATTATGTATGAGGAGAACAACCCCCAAATGAGGATCACTCCTAGTTACGTGTCTCTCTAGAGGTTTTTTGCCCCATCTTGCATGATAGAAGCTAGTGGCTTCTCTCCAACATGATATCTAGAGGCTAGAGACCTTCCCTCCAAGCATCATTTCCTCTAATGAATCTTCCTCTTTCCTCATTTATGTGTTTGGATACTAATAGGAACATTTTTACTAAGTGGAGGAAAATAAGGTTCAAGTATTCGATCCAGAGGAATACTCGATTCGAATGGAGGGGGTTCTGTTTCATTTTTTAATGATCTTGACAGAGATAATGAACTATGCTCATAAGCATCTATTTTATTTTTTAATAGTCTTGAAACAAAAAAAGAACTATGCCCATCATGACCAAATACTACTAAAGGATCAAGTGATTCTAGGGATTGTCGCACCTAATTCAAAATCATATTTAATGTGGAAACCTGTGGGGTGGCAGGAGAAGGTAAAGGAAAAATATCAGTGAGCAAGGAATCTTTAAGAAGACCTAAACCTACACTATCAAGACTAGACTATCCTATAAAAGGGACATTATTCATTGCAACATTGTGGATATATCGATTTATATAGTCAAGTTGGTCAACAATGACAATTTTTCTTTGATGGGCAAATCGTAAGATACGAAACATTGTATGTGGGACAATAGTCATGACATAGAACCAATTATGACCAAGTAAAAAATTGTAATACAGGGGTGCATCAATCACTTTGATATCGACCAAAATAATTTTCCCTTCAATCTCACAGTGAAATATTGCAAGAGTCTGTGAGGTTGGAACCCACATCCATCAAACGCTCTAAGGGTGGTAGTAGACAGGGTAAGTTTAGGAGAACCAATGGCTCACCAGCAAGGAAAAGACATAACACAAGTGGAGGCTCCTTCATCCAAAATAGTGTGAAAGATGTTCATTCCACCAAACAAAATTTGAATTTGGATTGCTAAGTGGTGGAATAGAATCTCCTTAAAATAGTCTAGATTAAACGTAATCAGACTTGAGTCCTCTGGATCAATTGCTCCAATGGATGACAACAAGGTTCTAGGTTGACTTGGACAGTGTTGTAGAACCTAGAGGGAAAACATAGCACAAGGTTATTGTGCCTAATCTTTAAAGATAGTATAGTTTTGGGTGGCGTGGTCACTTGGATTAAATGTCACTTTTCAAATTGTGCTCTTGGGAAGGTGCAACACTATGTAAGAAATTGGCTTCTCAATTTGAAGAGGAGTGGAAGATGGAGGAAAAGTGAATGTGGAGGGATAATCAATAGCATTTACATTGGCCTAATCACCTGGAGGAATGTCATAATTATTTTATTGAGTTGTTACATTAACCTCTTTAAACATATACACCTCATAGGAACTCAAGGAAGCATCCCCATGGTGGGAATGACCTGTGTTTCCCCTTTTTGGAGGGGTAGGATTTTGTGCAACCATATTTTTTTGTTAAACCATTTGGCAGGTACTCTTTAGAAAATTAGTGACTACCTCATGATGAGGGAAGTATTTCATGTAGTGGTATTCCTCACAAACCATGCAAGGAAACTTAGCCTTCTTATTTGGTTGAGTATCAACAGTCTTGGTAGTTTATTTTTGGTCAGAAGATTTCTTGGATTTAACCTTTTTTTTCTTCTTACCTCCTGGTTGTTGAGATGAATTGGATTGGACCTCATTCACCTTGGAGGTTTGAGGAAGAGTGGAAGTAATTTTGGTGTCCGAAATGGAACTTGGTTCTGGAGCAGGTCTAGTCAAATCATTCGACGAGAAATGAGTAATAGGGATCAAACTGTAAAGTGTGTCAGAATGGGAATATACCAAGTCAAAATATTGAGCACGAATGATAGCTTTCTTCTGAGTAACAAAAACTTCCATAGTAACATCATGTGCAATGGGTGTCAAGACCGACTTTGTAAACCAATCTGTGAGGAGTTGGTCTAGAATTGGATCTTTAATCAACCATCTTCTCTGCCTCCACTCATGAATATGATCAGATATGTGGGTGTAAAAGGATTGTCAGACTGAAGTCAAAAGTTTTGTACCGATCTCATACCATATAGGAAAATGAAAATGCATTATAAAATCCATGGAAAGAGAATTAAAGTTGACAAATGAGTTACGTGGAAGTTTAATATACCATCTCCTTGTCTCACATGTAAGTTTTCTATGAAAAAGTCTCAGACAAATGGAATTGTCCATCAAAGAGTTGGAAGAACACCATAAATGGAAATTCATAACATGATTTTTAGGATCTTCCCGAAGTTTTCCATTGAATTTAGAGATGTCAGATGGTAATTTAGCAAGGATGGAAGGCCAAAATAGGGCATGTTCAATGGGATCATTTTTAAAATGTAACATATCTAGTAGATCTAACATAGACAAGAATGGAAGTTTTCAGTTAGCATGTGGATACTAGTGATAACCATATGGTGTAGGAACACTAGTAGAACCATATATATATTGTGAAGAGATGGAAAAACTAGATGTTCCTCCCATGTATTGTGGTTGCCTGGTTTGTACACCCATTTAAGGTAGTTTTCCTAATTTTCCACTGATGTAAGGTGGTTTTCCTAGTTGTCCACGCATGCAATGTGCTTGAATAGATGTAAATCCTACATATTGAGATTGACCTGATGGTACCCCTATGTATTGTTATTGTCTCGATGAACCGACCATATGTTGTTTTTAAAGGGACTGTTGTGTTGGAATTATGGGGTTGATGAATTGAAAAGGAAAAGTTCCTTGATGAGGAATGCCCACCGGATTGGGTTGAGCCAAAAAAGTATTAGCAACTCCTGGATATGGATGTCCAGAATACAGGCTAGTGGTAGTAGGGATAGAATGAATTGTAGGAGAAACTTTCCCCTAGGCTTGTTGACATTGTAACCATGTAGGTTTCCCTCAGTAAAAAGTTCCCCTGCAGCTGAAGGTTGCCCCCTAGTTAGAGGTTGGCCTCCCATTGAATATTGACCTCCAATGTAGGGTGTACTCATCCATGATGCTTGATATGGAGGTTGAGTATCTTGTGTAGTCATGGTTGTGTAAATGACTTCACCTCCGACCATCTAGCTGATGGAACGAGCAACGTAAAGTGCTTGGTGTGTGCATGTGTGGAAATAGTGAAGAAGGAATATTACCTAACCCATGTGAAAATGGAGATGTATTCACGAGTGGTTGAGTCGGGATTACCTGGGTCACCAATGTTTTTGGTAAAGAAGAAGCACTAGAAGTATCAACTACAAGATTTGTGGAAAAGATAAATTCTCAAGTCCTTCAAGAAAACCAAAAGATGATGGGTTCATGCAAAAATATTGCATAGTGGTTGAATCCGGTGGTGAATTGTAAGAATAATAGGCATCAAAATATCTTGTGGATGGTGTATCAATGGGTGATATGTCGATTAGATCAGTGAAAAGAGGATTTACGTAATATGAAAGGTTCTCCATGAAGGTTATGCCTGGTTATTCTATGTCTTTTTCACTTCTAGGAGATACACTTTGGGTCTTATAAGTTTGATGTTCAATCATTCCTTCATAAGAAACATTGTGTAGAAGTTTCTAACCATCAAGATCCATACCTTGTATGTTGTCAGATATTCAATCCTAAGGCCAACTAGGAAAGTCAAAGAAACACACTCCTAGGAAAACTAAAAGAAATGAACCAAGAAACAATAGGCTTAAGGATCTTTCGAAGACGGGATATCAAGATGCCAGTGAAGAAATGAGAAGAAGTTACCCTGACCTCCATGTGAGATCCCTTCTCAGTGAAAGTAACCATTGATTTCGTGGGATAACCCTCCAAGGGTACTAAAAGTGTGACACAATGTCTGCCCCAGGTACCATGGGAGTCCCTCCATAATCACCTTTGTAGATGCCTAGGAAATACCACTAAGGTTAGAAGCGCGCAGTCATCCTATGGGTGGGTACAATTGATATTTGGGATTGAACGTATGGGCAGGTTATAAAAGTTAGAAATTATTCCAAGGCATTGAGGACAAGTGAAACAATAGACTCCATAGGACCCCGAACGGATTCATAGTTCACAAAGTACCGAGACCAAATGAGTCAGTGACACTTGAGGAAGAACCCCTAGTATATGCTTTGTCTTCTACGATTGGTCAAGATTTGGAGTGGTAATCTTTGTTTTTCTTCTTCATGCAAACTCATATGTGAGAGGGGTTTCTTGGCTATGCTTATACAAAAGTTGCATTTTTTAACGCTTTAGTGCTCTAGAGTCTGTTTAGTAGTCTTGGAAAATTTACTCACTTTTCCTAGTCCAAAGACCTTAAACCTGTGCTACTATTGGTGTGCTAAAACCAAAAAATGTTCTAGTTGATTTTATTAGTGCCTAGTTTATTTTAATGGATTTTACTCAGTAGCTTCAAGGAGGTGAAACTGATGATGTGAGAGAGACTAAACTCCAACAGAATGTAAAATAATGAGATGCAATTCGTTCTTTTGATGAATTCTACGTACGTGAAGGAGAAGAGTTATATTATTATTAACACAACAAAGTACTCAAAACAATGCAAATTTAAATTTCTAAGATCAAGGTGATGCCAAACTACCAAGCAAATGTTTCCAAAAACCAAAATTCACATGCAAAACTAGCTTTTTTTCAAACATATACCAAACAAAATTTACTAAAGAATGCAAAAATTTCTTTGTTTGATTTGTATGCAATGCGATATGAAAAATTCTATGCAAAGAGATCAATGTTCAACAAAAAAAATACGAGGAAAAATTAATCAAACAAACTACACTAAAAAAATGATGAGAATTGAAAGAAACAAAGTGTGCAATAAATCATTCAATCAAGGAATCAAATATGTAAAGGAGAAGGAAGACAATCATTCATGAAAATCCTCACAAATGAACAACAAGAATCAACATTCAAAGTTGGGTTACATTAAACAAGAGAGTCCTAATCATGAGAAAGCGAGATGTTTCAATGAAGACAAAAAGGGCTCAAAACCAAACAACCTTTGTAAACCCTAGTTGATGAAAACTCGTAAACAATCAAGCAATCTGAAAGCTTTGAGAGATGAAGATTAGAGAACTAAAAGGAAAGATGAACCAAGGGATCTTGTTAACCCAAGGGGACCACCACTAAGAGATATTTTCAAACTCAAAGAAGGAAAATGAATGAGAGATAAGTGTTAATATCTCAATCAAACAAAGTCAAAGACAAACTAGGAGTATCTGGGCTAAAATCCTCTTAAAAGAAGACCAAGAAAAGAAGAGAAGAAACTCAAAAAAACAAATAAAAGAGGATATCGATGACCCTTTTACTAAAGTTGAAGGGAATTGTGCTGCCCCCTTGGAGGCTTAAGGGGAGCACCATTCAGCTAGTGGCACCCTGGTATGAACTGTAGGGGAGTGTTGATTTCTGAAAAAGATTAAAAAAATGGCTTCTAACTGCTAAAAATCTGCAGAGACTCAGTCAATGGCTATGTAAAATCTTCAATGAAGAAGAGGGAAGGGAAAATATATCATAAGAAAGAATGAAACAAATAATGTCTAATCACAAGCAAGGATTCAATATGAAACAAGTGAAATACTAGTCAAATTCCTTCCCTAATGGAGTCGCCATTTCTTTGTTGTGAAAGATATGATCTTGCAAACAAGCTACGTTTCCCTTTGGAGAAAGACCGCTTATTTGGTCCAAATACAAAAGAGAACAAGTGGTTTCTACTTTCCCTTTAAATCTAACTCAATCAATCAAGTAAGAGAGAAAACAAATGTGGTATTCCTTGTTATGATGTTCTTCCTCATTTCTCCAATCCTTGGGCTTGATCTCCAAGATCCTCAATGCAATCCTACAAAGACTAGAAAAAGTACTCTTCCTTCTACTTTATATGATTAGAGAAATAAAATCTATCTATGAAGACTGAAATGAAAATATACAAGAAAATGTAGAACACTTGAACTTGAAGGGAATAGGAAAAGTTTATACTAATTGGAAAGACAAAAGAAGGCACTTACAAAGCATTATTCATGATGCAATAACTTCTCCAATCTCTCCTTTTCCAGCCCTTGCATGAAAACCTTGAAATCAAAATGTTGATGCTTCTCCCAGGATCAAAGGTTTTACATATGAATTATTCCCCCCTTCACCTTGTAAATACATTCAATATATAGGCTTGAGAGGGAGATGGTTGAGGACATGGATCCTTAAGTTGGGATATGATCCTAATATAGAGCCATGGTATAGGAATCGAAAAAAAATACTCATATAATCAAAGCTATCCCTTAGAAAAAATTGGAAGATGCCATATTTTCCTCTAGACAGACTAGATCCCCCCCTTAGTGAGAGACAAAGTTCCATTGGCACCCCCTTAACATTGCAAGGGGAGCACTGATGCTCCCTCAAAATGGGTATGTGTTATGAAGAAAATAACTCTATGGCATCAGGTAAACCACAATATATGGAATGACTGAAAAAATCAACTCTAATCTCAAGTATGTTGTATAAACGACATGCTAACAAGACAAGATCAAGAACCTACCTCATACGGGTGTTCGATGAATACCACCGTTGATCACCCAACTCAAATATTTATACCTGCAAATTTCCCTCAACAACCAAGGTACACAATCATATGGTGATAATATATAATTTTAGCATATAAAATATCATAATCCATTAAGATACACGAAAAATATTCCCATGGAATAATAATTCAAATATTTGCAAGATATCAGTTGGATGAGAAAAAAATATTTCTATTAAAATAATCAACATAAGTATACAAGTGACAAACTTCTTTGTCGGTATGTCTTGGAATTGAGAAACTAAGTCCCTTCCAATTAGGCCTCCACCACTTCAATCCTCCACCAAAGGTAAGCTCATATAAAGGAGACAATGAGGTTCTCCATCAAAGAGGGAAGAGCTTAGGGGATGAACAATGTGTTCAGACTTTCAAGCATAAAGGGATGCAGACTCAATGTGAAGTGAAATTTCTCCATAGTATATTTTCTCTCAAAAGTTAAATTCTCTCCTCTTCCATGGCTTGCATATGGCTCAATTTATAGCCTTCAAATGGAACTGAAGGGTTGAGTTAAAATGTTTCTAGTATATAGAAGGTCTTATTGAGTACCTAGAATCTTGTACTATGAGTACCTAGAATCTTGTAGTCATTAGGGTATCTGACTAGTCTTTATGACAAGTATCAAGAAGGTGTTCCAGGTAAAAAAATTATAACTTATTCCTAGAGTATCCAAATTGAGTGAGACTAGTTTCATTGGATAGTGGATAGTTTGTAGTATTTTTGGTACTAGTTTCATAATTTTATATCATTTATTTTATGCAGGGCACGCTATACAAGTGAGATCTCCTGGAAAGGCCAAAAATCAGCAAGTTGTGGGGAAGTTACCATAAATTCCACTTAGAACATCCAATTTTGATCAGACCTGTGGCATTGCAGAGAAGAAATATCAAAGAACTACAGAAAGGAAAGTTTCATAACCATAAGGGCTGAAACTTTGGAGATATAGAAGAATAAAGATTATCTAGAAAAACCACCTCAAAATCAAGGTTCAAAAGTGATACTTGGCCAACATGCCACCCAAAAAGGGAACTTCTACACCAAATAAGCCTCCAGAAAATCCCAATTGGACTCTTGATGAAGGTGAAGAAATGCGTAGGGACATAAATGACTTACAAAAGAAGACATTAGCGAAAGATGAACTACAAGAGATGGAATCTAAGTTGGAGGCAATAAATACTAAGATGGATGGTTTAAAAGAGGAGATCATGGAAGGATTGAAAAATTTTGTAATAGAGAGGACACCTGAAAGTGAAAATATATCTCATGAAATTCATGATGAGGACACAAGGAAGGTGAATCGAGAATGGAGAAACTCTAACTTTGTGTTGAATACCAACCACATTCCTAAGATCGATATGCAGAAATTTGATGGCAAGGACCCTATCACATGGATACTTCATATGGAGAAATTCTTTGATCTACATAATGTTCCACATACACAAAAGGTACAAATTGCTTATTTATATTTAGAACCCAATCAATTTGAATGGTATAGTTGGCTTTGTTCTCATAAATCACTCATCACTTGGACAATTTTCACGGAAGAAATGATAGCACACTATGAGGATACAAGGAGCAATATCTTCTTTAGCCAATTGATAAATCTCAAACAAAAGGGTTCAGTTACAGAGCACATTGAGAACTTCCAAATATTGAATATAAAGGTAACAGATATTCCAGATGAGCACTTGATTGATGTAATCATAGGAACTTTAAGAGATAACATTCAACATGAGGTTCGCCTTTGGGAACCCAAATCATTGGAGAATGCATTTAGGGTGGCAAGAAATGTTGAAAGTAAAAATATGGCTATGGCTACTAGAAGGACGAATCCTAACATCTATAGAGAGAATAATTCTCCTTCTAGTAATCTAAAACAACCTCAATGTACAAGGTTGACACCTCAACAATTGGAGGAAAGAAAAGAAAAAAAATTATGATTTAATTGTGACAACAAATGAGTAGGGACATGAAGTGTGGTGAGAAGAAATTATTCTACATAGATTGTGAGAAGAGGAAGAGAGCAATAGCATGAACAATAACCATCTCAAGATGGCCATTAGAGATGTTGTTTGAGAGTTGACTCCCACGATATCGTGAAATACATTGGCTGGAATTAGCACTCCTCAAACCCCTCGAAGATCGAAAGGATATATCAAAAAGAAAAGGTAATAGTCCCTAGTGATTCTGGTATCATAATTTCATTCACTATAAATTAGCCAAATATCTGAATTGCTTTGTATATCCAACATAGTTTCAAATGTGTTGCAAATGGAGGAACTGTATCAATTGCTTAGGAAAATGTAAATAGATCAATCTTACTATGGGAATATGTAATGAATAGTCCAATGATTGCTATACCATGGGTGGTGCGATGTTGTACTAGGAATCCAATGGTTACAATTAGGAAGAGGTGGATTTTAATTTTCAAGAAATTTTTATGAAATTTTCATTGGAAGGAAAAAGAAATTGAGCTAGGCTATCAGTTTCGGTAAGGTGATAAGCTCTAATTTCATGACAAAATTATTGAAAAGTCAAAAGGCGTTATTGCACAATATGCTCACTAGATGTTCAAACATGCCATGCATCTATTCCCCTAAATCTCCAGGGATCATTGATACACATTCCAAAAGTATTTGAAGATATTCCCAAAGGTCTTCCACCCACTCGAAATCATAGTCATGATAGTCACCTAGTCTGAGTGTTTCTCCTAACATCAAGCCATCCTGATACCCTTATGCCTAGAAGAGTGAAAGTGAGCTCATGGTTGAAGAAATGTTAAATTTGTATTAGACCTAGCCAAAGTTCTTACTCTGCACTAATGGTAATGCTATTCAAGAAAGATGGCTCATGATTGTATGTGTCCAGTTATAGAGAGCTCAACAAGATCACTAATAAATACTAAATTCTGATTCCTGTCATTGATAATTGATTAGAATGAACTTCGTAAGACAATCTATTTCTAAAGTTATATCTTAAGTTAAGGTATCATCATGAATTAGAAAGAAGAGGAAGAAGATATCCCAAAACAACATTCCAAACTCATAGAGGCCATTATGAACTTTTGATCATGTGGAACATGTTGACAAGGTGCTACAACTACTAAAGGAACAACAAATATAACCCAAACCATCCAAATGTTTCTTTGGAGTGAAGGAGGTGAAATGTTTGGTTCATATTGTATCTCATGAAGGTGTCAAGGTGAACCTAACAATGTTAAGGCCATGATGGAGTGGGCGATTCCAAAAACATTGAAGAATCTTAGAGCATTTGTGGGTTTGGTTCTGCTGCTGAGTTGTTCAACACTATGGAAGAATAGAAGCACATTTAACACTTACTAACTAAGAAGGATACTTTTTCATGGACTCTAGAAACTAAATATTTTGAACAACTTAAGAGGTGATATTGCAAATCTCATGTCTTGACCACTCAAGAATTCACAAAAACCTTTATTTTGTTATGTGATGCCTCGGGAAATCGAGTTGGTGTTGTCCTAATGCAGAAGAAAAGGCCCATGGCTTTTCAAGAGTCGACCACTCAGAAGGACTTACACCAGCCCATTTATAAGAGAAGGAAATGATAGCAATACCACATGCATTGAATAAGCTGATAAGCGTCTTACTAATAGGTAGGCACTTCAAGGTCAAAAGATCATGATAGTCTTAATGCTACTTGGAACAAAGGCTATCTTGGAAAGAACAACAAAAATGGGGTAACCAAGATATTGGTTATGATTTTGAAATAATATAAAAAAAGGGAAACTTAAAATTTTTGTGGTAGATGCACTCTCAGGAAGGATGAAGATGTTGAGACAATTCTTCCTTGTGCATATCTCATTATCTTTGATTGGATAATAGAAACAAAGGGATGAATGGAAGAATGAAAAAATGTATGTGGACTCTCATTCAAGGTTGTGGAGATTCAGTGCATAAGATACATTTACAAGGAAAAATAGATGCACTGGTACAAATATTGCTTATATTTATGTAATAACTCCCAACTCAAACAAAGGAATTACTATTGGAATTGCACACCTCTCTCGGTGGGGAGGGCACTTTCGAGATTTTAAAAACCTACCATAGGGTCAAGAAGATTTTTTTAGGATGGACTTAAAATGATGTTCAAAGGTTTGTGGCAGGAATGTTTGGTTTTCCAACAAAATAAGATTGAAGTAATTGTACAAGGTCTTTTACAACCATTAAGCATCCCAAGAGACCCAGCATTGGGAGGAGGTTTCCATGGATTTCATCCTACAGGGGTTACAGAAGTCTGAAGGAAAGAGTGCATCATGGTGATTGTTGATAAAATAACCAAGTACACACAGTTTTGTGCACCCTCTCATCCCTACAAAGCTAGTAAAGTTGCCACCAAATTCATGGAGAAAGTTCAAAACACTAAATGGATCTGATATTATTGTTTTGCAGTGATCGATATACTAGAGATGAATTAGATCTTGGATCCATGTTGGATCCTCTATTTTTTTTTTTTTTGGGTACTCAATTGCCTCATAACTCATCCTATTATCCTCAGTCTGATGAATAGGCGAGGATAGTAGTGAACAAATGTTTGTAAGGCTGTGTTTGCTGTCTCTAATAAAACAAGCCTGAATGGTTCAAATGGATACCCTTGGCAGAATGGTGGTATAACACTTCCTTTCATCACGACAACAACAAAATGAAAACTTGTTATGGCACTCTATGGATACCACCCTCCCTTCCATCTTCTCTAAAATAAAAATCTAAGGTTCAAGTAGTGCAAAGATCACATGAGCATCAACACAACAAGTTCTACAAATATTAATGGACAACGACCATGGCACAAAATCATATGAAACAACAAACAAATCAACATCCGTAGTGAAATAAAGTTTTAAAATAGAGTTAGGTGTTTTTAAGACTACAACCATATAAATGATTCCCACTCAAAAGCAATCGGGAAGGATAAGAAATTATCACCAAGTACTATGGCCCATATAAGGTGTTGCAAAAAGGTGGTACTATGGCATACAAATTGGAGTTACATCTTCATGAATACACCAGTTTTCCATGTTTCATGCTTAAAGAGGGTTATATGTGACAAGATCGGTTCAAACTATATTTCCAGAACTTGATGGGAAGGAAAAATCATTTTGGATACTGAATCCATCACTGAAACAATAAATCTCCAGCTGAGGAATAGATCCATTCAAAGTATCTCATTAAATGGAGGAAACTATGTCGGTGAAGAAGATTATCTCATTAAATGGAGGAAACTATCGGCTGAAGATTCCACTTGGGAAGATGAGTCTTTTATACAGAAGCATCCAGAGTTACTCAAGCATTGCAGACAACACTTGTCTCAAGGGGAGGGGCATGTTAAGCCATAAATAGTGGCTCATTACCCCTTAATTAGGGCATATTATATTAGTAATGTTATTTTATTTATGTCGGCTTTAGTACATTAGTTGTAATTATACCTCCTAGTCTCCTATATATAACAAGGAGACATTTTCATTTTGAATCATCTTGTAATTGTATATTTATGTGGGCATAAGGAGGTTGCCCCATCGAAGAGGCTTATTATATGAGTTGCTGTCCTTTTCAAGGCATTGAGTACTTATTCTGAGGTTTTTCTATGCTATATTGATATTTGGTTCTTAACATGCATCTTTCGCATGCACTAGATCCAAGTAGTGCATGAAAAATACCCTATGAATAACATCCATTAAGGAAGACTGCCGACAAAGGCGAGGAAACTACCAGTAAGGTTAATGGCATCCAAGACACTGCATGAATCCCAATTTGTGAATATATTTAATTCCATCAAACACAAGGGAAAACCCCTAGTCAACGACCAATCAGGAGATGTCAACTGTTGGGTTCAAGGTTACATACCCATAATAAAAGTAGGCCCATGGTGAATAGTAGGAATATAGATTCATGTGACTCCGAGACACACTGAGGGTATGACCGACATGCAAACCCAATATTTATGAGGAATGGTCAACACATGCTTATAGACTTCCTTTAAACAAGAGCATGAGGCATATCGACAACTCATGCAACATAGAATTAATGATGAAACTTCATGATGCAGGAGGCATTGACGAACTCTCCATAGGGACTGGAAGAGTAACTATTCATAGAAGAAAACTCTAAGTAACCAGATCATATTCCTAAGGTCAAGCTAAACCCAAACTATGGATGAAAATGGACTCGAAATTTTTTGCTATGTTCAAAGGAGACACAATTGCTCCCGATATGAGATAATATTCTTTTCTTGCCCACCGTTTTTATTTTTTCATTGGAAAATGAATGCTATAATACAAGGGAGGAAACGGGTATCGTGAGTAAGAAACTAGCTCCAAAGAGTGGACCATATGTATTCCCAATGTAAGGAAGTGCATGCAGGGCATGGACACTCGGGGGAATGTTTCGTCTTAGGGAACAGGGTGTCAAGATGCAAAGGATATAAACAAGGCTTTGCTTTGATAGTGATGCAAATTGTTGAGGTAAGAGGATTATAACGAGAAAGAGGGAACCAACAATAGGATCAATACTGCAAGCAAGATAAGGGAATGAAATTAGAACTTAACTCCAAAGAATGTTCTTTTTCATTAATTTAGTCCCCTAGGCCCGAAAACATATAAAACAATACCCACGAGAACTCTTCTAGCTAATGTTGATGAGAGTTTTCCTTTTTCGAAATTAGTCTACTTGGTTCGAAAAAGGGTTAAACTTACACCAAATAGATGTCCTTTCAAATCCATTTAATGAGTGTGAAAGAGACAAGTTCACTTGACAATCTTTTCACTTTTGAGAGAGTTGGAAAAGACCTTAAACAAGACTCGGTGGGAGTCCCATAGGTGAAGGTTAGAATGCTTATGAGTAATAATATGACGTTCGAATGCAAAGTCATATCAGAAATATAAGGGACTCTTGGTCCTATGGAATAACTTCTGCATGGGCACCAAATGGCATAAAGGTTCTAACTAGGGAACCCATGTTTGGTAAGAATCTACCATTCAATAAAGACACTTCTAGTGGCAGTAAGAAGATTTTGTGTCGCTAATAAATGGGTTTGTTCCTAAGGAAAATGGATCATAGTCATAGGAAAATGTGAATATGCAAAATGGAGTGAGAACCCATCCTATATTCTAGTGACAGAAAATACCTGCCGAAGTCACGAGCGGGCGATACGATGCTAGAAACTGCAAAAATCCATGGAAAAAATGACCAAAAACAACTCCTTCCACTGCACTATTAGTCCACTAGGTCAAAACTTAGCATAAATTATATAAAGTGGATAAAACAATTCTACTAATATTAAAAATGAACCATTTTACCATAGCATTTGAGTTTTTTACCCACATGGTGCATTTTAGACCATTTTTCCCACAATCTTCAAGTGTCATTTATGGGAGCTAAAATCAATGAAATTGAAAATCGTCTGGTCCAAGTAAGTGCCCTTCCCCTCCTCTTCATTTCTAGTGGTTTAAATTTCAAATTAAGTGCTCATTTTTTGAGTTTTTGACAACACACCATATAATTTAGGGTGTACGCAAGCTATAGTTCATCGGGTCACTCATATGGAGACATTTACAGGGGCAAAGAAAATCCTTCCCACATATATGTGGACCTACATGAGACTGTTAACACTATAGCCCGTGTACAAGTCTGAAACAAGTTTTTAAATGAATTTAACTCAAAAATTGATTTTCCTTTGGCAAGATTGTGCTTGAATGGACAAAGAGGGAGCATGAGGATGTGGGTGCAGCAGTGCAAAGATATGTGGGGGACCAACTAGCTCTAAAAATATGTGGCCTTTACAAATTTTGGGCTCTCAAAGGAATGAGGGCTCAAGTGAGGTTAATCCAAATACTAGTAAACGTTTTGGATCTAGAGATAGAGGACTTCAATCTCGATGGGAAACCATTGAGGATTCAAGTAGATGACAACTATTTTATGACAGTATTGTTTCGTTGGGACGAGGTGTTGAATCTCAAAGACCGGGGGGATGGGGTGGTATGAAAATAGAGGATTACATTGCCACCCAATGTGTTGCAGGAACAAAAAAGGTAGGGAGCCAACTCCCCATCAATGTGATTGAGAACCTGAGTTTGAACATTATCTTTATTTTCCTTACATGGATCTCTCGGTTGGCCTCATTGTAGCAGTCTTCAAGGCCATTCATGTTTTACACAATGGAGTGTTTATGACCCACATTTTATGACTAGTGTACCTCACTGATGACTAACATGAAGAATTAGTTGATGTATTGCTAACAGGGGAGAAAGAGGAACTTTGGGTTTGCATCCATATTGTGTATCTTTTTCTTTGATAAGGTTCCAAGTTTGAGCCCTAGAGTTGAGATCATTCCACACAGACCATGTGATCTAACCATGTCACAGTGGACCGACGTTATGAGGTGGTTAGGAGGTGGTAGGGTGTCAAACCCTACAACGATGAGTTATTTTACTAGTGGCGTCCAAAGGTGATAGCCATAGACTACTACCCTTATGATGGGATTGAATATAGAGGGGAGCCAGATATGACTCTCCCACGAGGCTCTGCCTACGATGATATTGGTAAGAAACTTTTTTTATATATTTCATTATTTTTTGTTTTTTCAAAAAGAATAAAAAGCACAAATATTTTTGTATGGTATCAAGTATTAATAATTACTTTTTTACACATATGTGGGTCCACGACAACCATATGGATTCCCACAAAATCGATGGAGGAACCGAGGAGATGAGCATGAAGCAAGAGATGCAGAAAGAATGCTACAAAATGTGCAGGGGAACCTGTCTCATTTGATGCACATGATTCCTATGGTTCGAGTGGAAGATCTGCCAGAGGTGATGCAATGAAAGGTGATGGGTGTGCCTCATGCATGGGTGAGAATCTTTCGGCATCTTGCAAACGTCGTACTTTTCTATCATGATATGCATCTAGATCCACATGCATAGATTCCATGGTCATATATATACCAGACATATATTTATTTTGAGGGTGTGAGCCCCATTTTGTACTATGACACAATATGTTACAATGTGTACATGGATGTGTTTTCTTTACTTTAGTTATGTGACAAATGCCAATATAAAACATAATTAGCATATGCATCAGATACATAATTATAATTTCTAGGTATGCGATTATAATAAATAAAATCAAAGTATCATTCCAAAATTCATACTCGTAGGAATTGTCGGAGAAGAGTAGGGTTTCACACATGGTAAATGTCATTTAACTAAAATATGACTAAATGGGATTCCAAGTTAACCTCTAAAGATAGAACACCATGTGAAATGGCGTCATGTAAAATATCTATAATGACACTATACTCAGCCACATTATTCGTTGATGGATCCAAACAAATGCCACCTAAAGACATGAGTTGTCCCTCGGGTGAGTAAGTCACCAAAGTGGCGGAATCCATATTTAGTGTATGACGAATAGAACCATTTGTAAATCCTAAGTAAATTGAAGACTCCGTTGAAATATTCCAACCAAGAGAAATCCTAATAAGAAATCCAATGACACAAAGGAAAATATATATATGCACTAAGATACACTAGTATACAAAGAGTCATTCCCAATCTTGAGGGATTAAGCATAATATATTTTTATGTAGAGCCCATTTCTGAGCTCGTCCAACATATGCCCTTCATAATCCTCTAATTTATAGGCTCCTTTTTCTAAAACATGTTGCACGATATAAGGATCGTGCCACATGGGGCTGAACTTGCCTGCCCCGAACGGTTCTTTGGCTCGATCATACAGGAGAAGAAAGTCACCCTCAACATATTGTCGAGGACATATAGACCTATCAGAATAAAACTTAACATGCCATTTATTCTCTTCGATAGTCATAGAGGCATCTCAATGTTGCTCGTCTAGGCACTCTAGGTGTACAAGGTGTTCTTCAAGATCATATGTGTCAGGTAGGACGTCAATTTCTAACTTAAGGAAATGGATTTCACATTCAATTGGAAGGATCAACTCCACACCGTGTACTAACTGAAAAGGAGAAAAACTGGTGGAAGCCTTAACCAAGGTTTTATATGCCCAAACTGCAGGGTAAAGCATTAGATGTCAGTCAGATTTACTCTAGCTAACAGTTTTTTGAAAGATGGTCTTGAGAGATTTATTCATAGCCTCTACTTGTCCATTTGAATGGGGATAATAAGGAGAAGAATGACTATGCTTAAACCCCACTTTTTATGCTAATTCCTTCATCATTTCATTCTAAAAGTGACTACCATGATCAGTGACAATCTCCTTTGGGATTTTGAACCGGACTATAATTTGGTTTAATATGAAGAATGCTACATTATTACCACTGGATTTAATGGTAGGCATGGACTCTACCCATTTAGGGAAGTAATCTATGGCCACAATAATATGTTGATGTCCCCCAGTCGAAGATGAGTTACAGTCCATGAAATCCACCCTGCACTTGGTGAAGGGACTGACGGTGATGACTAGGTGAAGAGGGGTTGGATGAAAAAACATTTTTTGAGAGAACACCTGGAAAGGGTGACAATTCTTAACCGCTTAAACAAAATATTTAGAAATTTACGACCAAAAATAACTAGCTCGCAAAATTTTTTGGGTCGTCGCAAGCCCCGAAAGATGACCACCACAAGCCCAGTTATGATAGTCATTAAGAAGCAACTCAACTTCCTCGTGATTCAAGAAATGACGCAAGATATTATCCACTCCTCAATGATATAAAGTATTGCCAATGATAAGGTATTTTTTAGCTTGATTTCATATACATCATCGATGGTCTCTCGACAGATGTTGGGATAGCTTCAAGTTTTGAAGAGAAATAAAAATGTCTCCATACTAGGTGTCCAAAGACAAGATAAGGAAAATATGTTCATCCATGAATGAATCATTATGAATAACGTCCTCATCTGCTCGAGGGAGTTCCGATATCATCTTTGAAAAAATAATGATTTCTTAGACTTCGTCGAAGGAAAATCGAGATAAAATTCTTGCAAAATAACAATCCACTTATTGTATTTTTCCCCTATTATATGCCTAGTAAGGATGTATTGAAATGGATTGATATCAGAAACTATGGTAGTTTTGCAAAGAAATATACAATGTTGTAATCTTTGAACCGCATGTACGATGGCCAAGGCTAGTTTCTCAACGTGAAAGTATTTAAGTTTAGGACTGGCTAAGTTTCTACTAAGATAGTAGAAAATTTGATCATGGAGCTCATCATCCTCCTGAACTAGAACCATACCAATAGTCCCTTCAGACGCAGAGATATAAACAAAATAGTCTCTATTGTAGTCTGGAAGCATCAACAAAGGCATCGATACCAAGGATTTCTTAAGAGAATCGAAGGATTCTTGGGCTCACTCATCCCATATAAATAGAGTGTCCTTCTTCAAAACACGCATGAAACCCTTATTTAAATTTACGTAGTTCACTATGAAGAAGCAAGAATTTAGCCTTCCCTTATAAACCTTGAAGTTGTCGAATGTTGCGTTGGGAAGGAAATCAAAGTATTTCCTCAACCTTTATAGGATCCACCATGATCCCATGCCCAGAGACTAAGAATCCTAAAATATGGTCAGACCTAACGTAGAATATGCACTTTTGAGGGTTCAAATGGATGTGATAATAACGAAATCTCTCAAATACTAGTTGAAGGTGGGTGGAATAATCTACTCTCTTGAGAGAGTGAGCAGTGATATCATCGAGATAAGCTTCGACAATATGTTTGAGATCGTGAAATAAAAGGTCATGGCACGTTTGAAGGTTTCTCCAACATTTTTAAGGCTGAAAAGAATTTTCCAATATGAAAACGTACCCCGAGGAAAAATAAACGTCATCTTATTTTGATCCTCAGGTTTGATCTGAATTTGATTATATCCTAAAAATATGTCCATAAAAGAGAAAAATTCGCTTCCCACACACTCATCGAGAATTTGGTCAATGAAAGGAGTCAGGAAGTTATCTTTAGGACAAGCCTTGTTTAGGTCTCGAAAATCTATACACATGCAGATGGTTCCTTGTTTCTTATTTGCTGGAATGGGGTTAGACACCCATTAGGTCAAGGGAATCGGGTAGATGAAACCAACATTAAGTAGCTTCTCTACCTCTGCCTTAATAGCAGGGTCCTTCCTAGGATCAACAAATCTAAGGAATTATCGAATAGGTCTAGCATCCGGATAAGTCTTGATATCATGTTTGACAATGATAGGATTGATCCCTGGCATCCCTTCATATGACCAAGAGAATACGTCACGAAGTTATTTGAAGAGATCAGTGTAGATCTGAATTTATTCAAGAAAACAATCTCCACTGATATATACATTTTCAATTTTTCCTGGAATTCGAGAGATGGAAATCATGACGGTAGGAGAAATATTCACCATGTTCCCTTAGACATAAACACCATGTGTATCTAGTGGAACCACAACATGATCAACCATCTCACTCAAGGTAGATATAAATTCATCATGTTCGATCCTAACAAGTTCTGGGAGGAAGTAAGAGCGATGATGTGTATCGTCCCATGGCCTATCATGACCATTCATTTCCTCTGAGATGGATTCATATGAAGGTAAAGTATCATTGAGGAAATCATGTGAACAAGATGATTGGGTGGCCCATACGGGATCTAGAACATGATCCTCCTCGTCCATTTGTGCGAGGACAGGATCCAAGTTAGCAGTAATGTTAAGAACAACTTGATACACAACCTCTATTGATGACAGTGGAAATTCCATCCCAATGTGTGACTGACCTTTGTAGGACATAGTCAAGGAAGGTAGGGTCCAAGGATCATTGAAATGTGAATAACGGAAAGGAATGGACCTCATTGACAATGAATACCCATTGGAAATGGAATAAATTTGATGAATTGGTGTCGGGAAATAAAAGATACCCATGAGAGAGAAATACATTCTGACACCAATATCCGTAGTTTCCGGCTATGAATTGTCGATCACTAGGACTGAAGGTCCAACTAATGAACTAGGACTAGCATGCACAAATGACAATTGATCAATCGTCATTATTTTCCCTTCGTGCATAAAACACAAAGTGAGGAAAAAAGATGACATGACTACAGTCATGGCATAAGTCCAATTACACCCTAGTAATAAATTATAGTCAAGGGGCACATCAACCACCTCGACATCAACCTCCACTTTCTCCCCACCTAAATGTACCAGAAAAGTGGGAATAATTCCATGGGATTGAAAAGAACAACCATCAAAAGTTCTCAAAATGGTCATAGATTTAGAGAGAGTCGGAGAGCCAATGGATTTCCAACAGGTTAGGGACATCATGCATGTTGGAGCACCTTCATCAATTACAGTTCATTTGATGGTATATTATATGTACTCCACATTTATTTGAAAGGCCACATGGTAAGGCAAGTGAGGCTTAACATCCTTGACATCAAACTTAATAACCTTAGAGCCACTTGGGTCTAGAGATCCTAAAGAAAATAATAAAATGTTCCTTTGTGAAGGACACATCTGGAGAACCTCCAAAGCCGACATCGCATAAGGGGTTTTACCCAGATCTTCAATAATGGAATAGTTATAGGAAACTCTAGAATTAGGATTGTGGGAAGATCGTTTCAGTACTCCTTTCGGAATACAAGGCAGAGGATCTGTATTTTTTATCTACAAATGTTTTTCAAGAGGAGAGGGAGACTTTGGACCTGAAACTGTCTGTGAAAAATAGTAATCATGAGATTGAGTGGCTACATCAATCTGAGACTTGACCATATTAACACATAGACGGTCACCTTCATGTGTGAGGGGGGTTTGATTCCCACTCAATACATTTTCGGTCTTGGAGGAGCTCGAAGCCATGTGTTGATTATGCAGAAACGGATTGGTCAGCACATTAGGCGGTTGAGATAAGAGCCTCGAGGATTCCTCAAGTTTGGGGAATAGGTGGGTAAGGTGATCATATTTACAAAGTTTACAACGAAAATTCACCTTCAATTTTTCTTTCTTACCCTCACCAACATTATTATTCAATCTATCATTGTTAGTTTTGTCCTTTTATTTATTATTGTTTCTCCCACCCTTACTATTATTACCTCATCCTTTATTTCTATTCCCGTATGGTTGTTGGTTTTCTTTTGTGTTGGTCGACGAATGCACAAAATGTACATCCACCGACTGAGTGGGAGTGGAGGATGAAAATGAATCTTGTCCTGATACCGACTGTCTTAGAGAAATACCAAAACAATCTGATTAAAATTTTCGTATGTTCCCCCTGGTATATGAATGTAAATTTTCACTGCAACCCTCATGAGGGTGCATTGAAATAGTCTCAAACAAATAGAATTGTCATTAATAGAATTGGAAGAGAACCAAAGATGAAAAGTAGTAACACGATCACCTCGATCCTCACCAGACTTTCCCTCGAATTTCAAAATTTCGGAAGGAATCTTGGTGTGGATTGGCGTCCATGATGGATCATGAAACACTGGGTCATTCATTAATCTCAAAAAATCTGGCAGATTGAGCATGGCCAAAAAAGGGAGTTGGGGGTGTGACATCTGAGCTTGTGCTCTCGAGAAATATTGGTGTTTAGGGATTGTAAACCATCCAAGGTTCGGGTATACACCATGGCCCTGTCTGGTAGGGTAATATCCTCCTCCAAAATGATTCATAAGAGGTTGTATGGGCACCATACCTGTAATGATGACATTATAAGGATTATAAACATTGCCCCCAACTAGATTTTCTCTATGCTGGGGGTTTCCCATACCATGAAACTGACTCCCTCCGAGTGGAAATTTGGAGGATAGAGGTGGATTTGTCATAACAAATGCGTTCGTCAGAATTGGAATGGAGGAGGAAGGGGGAAAGGATGGAATATAAGAGGTTTCTTCTCCACCTAGTTGAGTACTCCATCTAGGAGCATTGAGACTAGGATTAGACCCAAAAGAGAAAGGAGTTTGACCTCCAACTATAGGATTCGTTTGGGGAATTTGACTTCCACCAAATGAGGGAGGAGTATGTGGAGGATTCATGGCCCCAAGTCCATGACTAGTGTTATCACTGAAATTTCGTCCGCACAGGGCGACAAGAACTCTGCATCGTTAAACACAAAAAAACAGTCATTCATGGCACAAGGTTAATTCCACAGCACAGCAAAAGGGTCAAAACTATACAAAATGGCCAAAAAATTACAAAGCGCTTTGCACCCACTGGGCAAGTGCGCGCGCGCAACATCTTCATACCTGGAGCGCATATGCGCGACTGTGGGGTAAAAAACCCGTGCGCCTGCCAAACGGCGCATTTATGAAACTGGTCGGCCTCCCAACCACTAATGGATCGGCTCCCAAGTCGATTTGACACCAAATCCGAGCTCAATCTGCGTGGGGAGGCTGGTCAAAGACCTA
>SNQJ01S0140634.1:0-19194 GCA_010110895.2 Picea sitchensis
TAAATAAAGGTGGTGAGTTTGCCAAGATACAATCCATTAATCAAGCATTGATGAAGGATGTCCAAAAATTAAAACAAGAAACGAGTAGAAAAGTAAAGTGGGAAAATGATGAGTCAAGGGAAGAATTGAAAAAGAAATATGAAGAAATCAAAAGGTTATGTAAATATAATGAAGAACTTCTTAATAATTTTAATCATGTGAAGAGGCATTTACAATATTCTGAATTAAAAATAAAAGTCAATATATCACTAGAAACATTGAAGAGGATACTATGAAAAGGCTTGGAGAGGAAATTTGTAAGAATGTTGAAGAATCCCTAAATACATATGAAGTAAAAATAGAAGTGCAATCTAGAATTGAATAAGGACGTAAGAATTTGATGGATTCTATCACATCACAACTTCAAAAGGATAAGGAAGACAAGATTGAAGAAGGTCACCATAAAATACTTGAATAAGTATATCTCTAAATTCAAGATATAAATATTAAATATGATTCTATTATATCCAAGGATAGAGTAATCAAAGACCAAGCAAAGAGGATAGAGAATTCCATTGTCTCTGAAAATAAGATAGATGAAATGGGTGTGTACAATGAAGGAAAAACATCAAAGGTGAAACCATATTGATACCCTCATTTCCAAGAAAGTTTCCAAGAAAGACAAGAATAATGACAACAAAATTACCAAGGAAGAAGATGGAATAACCAAGAATATTAATGGAACATGGAATCCCAAAACCATTATACGATAAGGTTTTATCAAAGACCAACAATTACAACAAATTAGATAAGTCATAACAACAACACATGGAATCAAAGGAAATAATATTATGCAACAACTAGCTATCAAGGATTAAGGCCAAAAGGACTCAAGTTTGGATGGATTGATCATCATTGGTGGAAAAAAAAAACAAGAATATAAGGAAATCCAATTACTTGGTTATATTGCGTGTAAAACCCATAATTGCAAAGCTTCAAGGAAAAATGTTTTTGAAGGAGGGTACTATGATATGATCCTAAGAGGGGAATATATGGAGTTAAATGTATATGATATCACACCAAGGGGAGCATATATGGGGTTAAATGTATATGTAATGTGGTAAATGCATGTGTAGTAGTGGTTAGCCTAATAAAGGGGCCACATGTGCAATGTGTGAATATGTATATATAGAGAAGATGAAGTTATATTGAGGGAACAAGGGATTTGGATGTATGAATGTATTGGGGTATTTGGAGGAAGATCTCTTATTCTTTAAGGATTTATTATGTAACTCGTATCTCTTCTCTTTCCTGGAGTTGTGCTCCATTATCACATTTGGTGTACATGGTATGTACTCTAATTTATTATGATATCTTAAGGATTTGTTACATACATGTTGGAAAAAGAATAATAACCATTTTGGATCATTATTGTCAATATATTGAGGTTGGAATTTTAGGTTATAAGTGTTTCTTATGGTAAATGTTATGTACCAAATCCTAAAAATATTATAAAAAACTAGATTACACACAATGTACACAAAATTCAAGCATGGTGCACAAATCCTAAATAGATAAGACATGTGAGTTACACAATAACTCCTTAAAGGATAGGAGAACCTCCTCCAAATAACCCAATACATTCATACATAAAAATCACCTATTCATATGTTCATAATGAATACATGACCTCTATATATACCTATTCACGCATTCCACACATTGGCCCTTTATTAGGACAACCCCTATTACATATACAATTATCATATAACATATACATTGAACCTCATATATTCCTGCCTTGGGGTGATATTATAGTACCCTCCTTGAAAAATCTTTCTCTTCAAATCTTTGTAGTAAAGGAATTTATATGTGATGAAACCAAGTAATATGATTTCCTTATATTCCTACTTTCTTGTTGCCACTAATGATGATCATTCCACCCAAACTCAATTTTTTTGTCTTAATCCTTGATAGATGGTTGTTGCATGATTTTATTTCCTTTGATTCTATGTGTTTTTGTTGTGACTTATCCAATTTGTTGTACTTGGTGGTCTACGATAAAATATGATCAAATAATGGTTTTGTGATTTCCAATTATTATTATTGGTTATTCAATTTTGATTCCCTATCACATATACATTAAACCTCATGTATTCCTACCTTGGGGTCATATTATATACCCTCCTTCAAAATATTTTTCTTCAAAGCTTTGCAATTAAGGAATTTATATGCGATGAAACCAAGTAATAGGATTTACTTATATTCCTACTTTCTTGTTGCCACTAATGATGATCAATCCATCCAAATTCAATTCTTCTTTGTCTTACTCTTTGACAGATGGTTGTTGCATAATTTTATTTTCTTTGATTGCATGTGTTGCTGTTGTGACTTATCCAATTTGTTGTAGTTGGTGGTCTATGATAATATCTTATAAAATAATGGTTTTGTGATTTTCTATTCCATGAATATTATGGGTTATCAAATAATTTTTTTGTGATTCCCTATTCCATGAAGCTAGTTCGTGATCAACCTAGTCTAGCCTTGTTCACACATGCCAAGTCATTTGTGCTTCATACTTATCCTTTGGCACAAGATTTAAGGAGTTAGTTGAGCCTTGAGTTGACTAGGGAGGTTGATTACTCATGCACCGTAATGTTTTGACCCTCTACCTCATCCAATTTATCCATTCATGCACAAATCCCTCAATGGTGAGCTCCCCTATGAGGACATACTCACTCCATGCATAACCTTGTTCACACCTTGCACACATTTGAAGTTACTAGTGATGTTTTGACTTGGTAAAAGGAGGTCTATTTGTACATATTTTGAGGATATATTATGGATTTGATAAATAACCATTTGCACAAGTACCTAGGGTGCACTCTCTATGGTGAGATATTCATGGCTGACTTTGTCAAAGTTGACACAAATGCACATTCTTCAAGGGATCTCTCTCTCTCTCTCTCTCAATCTTCAAGGGAATATGCATGTATGAATATTTTATTACGATGGAGGTTATTATTGTTCGACAACACATGTATTCCAACAGAGGACGAACACCTTCAGTAACCACTCACATAACCAGATCAAAGATAAACACATCGATGTTTTCACGTGGTAAAACCCCTACGGGGAAACATCCACAACCCCAGCCAACGCGACCACTTGGAGTAGTTTATTAATGCAAAGAAAAAGATTACAAAGAAATTTTACAAGAGAGTTTCTCACAATCGATCATCGACAAATGACCCTCCATTCTCTTTAAATAGAGATCATGGACCAATCGGGTGTTAAGCCACATATCAATGGCCATTAAGATCAAGGAGAGTATGAACCGTCAGATCACTCTATGTTGGGAACATATCGTGACCGTCGGATTTCCTAACTATAAATGCATACTAATGCATACTAAAGAAACACACTAAGAAACACACTTTTACCTAATGACACATTAGACCAAGTAGATCTTAACTATCTCCTAAGTGTCTAAATATCCTAACATCCCCCCTTAAGAACAACTTGGGATAGGATTGAAGGATTTACAATAATGACACAATAGGAGAAGGAAAGAGGCATTAGAGCCTATCCCCCCTTAATGACAACTTCCTGAACTCCTAACATAGATCGAAGTTTGGAAAACTTTTCTTCTGTAAGAGACTTTGTGAAAATGTCTGCAACTTGATCTTCTGTAGAACAAAAGAGAACTTCAATAAGTTGATCATGAATGAGCTTTTTGATGAAGTGCATGTGGAGCTCAATGTGTTTTCTACGCTGATGTTGAACTGGGTATTTGGCGAGCTTTATGGCACTCTGATTGTCGCACCAAAGGATGGTCGGATGCTACTGATGGAATCCAAACTCTGAAAGGATCTGTCAAAGCCACAAGGCTTTCTGACTCGCATTTACAGTTGCTCAGTACTGTGCTTCTACTGAAGAAAGTGCAATAGCCTATTTTTTCTTACAGGCCCAAGTGACAGGTCCTGAACCAAGGTTGAAAACATAACCTGTAGTAGAATTCCAATCATCAAGGTCACCGACCCAATCTGAATCAGTGAAACCAACCAATAAAAGAGTCCCCCCCTGGACTGTAATTTGTCCCGAACTGAACTGTACCATAGACATAACGAAGTATCCTTTTAGTTTCTTTCCAATGGATTTCATGGGTTGTTTGCATATACCGGGCAACAATACCAACATCAAAGGAAAGATCAGGACAAGTATGAGTCAAGTATAAGAGGCTACCAACTAAGTGACGATACAGGGTGGCATCAACTTTGGGAGAAGTACATGTGGCAGTAAGATTGACTCCAGACTGGAAGGGAGAAGTGGTTATTTTACAATCATTCACGTGCAAGTGACGAAGGTCACAAGAATACTTAGACTGGGAAAGAAAAATTCCTTCATTGGTTTGCAAAACTTGGAGGCCAAGGAAGTAGTGAAAAAAACCTAAGTCTGTCATTTCAAATTTCTTCTTAAGGATGGTTTTCACATGGTTTAAAAATTTTGAGTCACTACTAGTAAGGATAAGTTCATCAACATAAAGGACAAGGATTATGAGATGGCTTTCTACTTTCTTGGTATAGACATTAGGATCAGAATGACATCTAGAGAATCTAGTGGCAATAAGAAAGGTGTCCATTTTGGCATACCAAGCTCGGGCAGCTTGCTTGAGACCATAAAGATATTTATTAAGGTGACAAACAAGGCTAAAGTCATTCTAGACATAGCCAGGAGGTTGTTCCATGTAGATTTCTTCTTTCAAATCTCCATGCAAGAAGACAGATTTAACATCCATTTTATGGACCTCCCATTTATGTGAGGCAACAAGGGAAAGAACAAGGCAGATGGAATTCATTTTGGCTACAGAGGAAAAGGTTTCATGATAGTCAATTCCTTCAACTTGGGAAAATACTTTGGCAACTAAATGAGCCTTGTGTCTTTCAACACTTCCATCTGATGCATACTTAGTTCTGTAGACCCATTTACATCTGAAAATTTTTCTTCCTTTTGGAAGAGGTATAAGATCCCAAGTATCATTTTCCATTAAAGAACGATACTCTTCATTCATTGTTGTATCCCAATCTGGATGACATGAAGCTTCTGTAAATGTCTCTCGATCATGAGTTTCTGAAACTTGAGCCAAAAGAGAAGATGCTCGTTGAAACTGTGAACGTGTCTGATGTTGATTTGAAGGATCACCGACAAGATCACTAGCTGCTTCTCGTGTTGAATAGACCCATCTAGGAAGCGGTGGAACTGGTGCTGGTTCAGGTTCAAAGGACTCATCTGGAGGAGGGTGAGAAGGAGGAGGTGGATTTTCATCCTCACTGTCATCATCTGAAGAAGAAACTAGATCAGAAGAAGGCACAAACACCGAATATGGCTCGCAGGACAAAGAAGGCGCAACCGCCAAATTAGGCTTGCAGGCCAAAGAGGGCACAAACGCCGAATTAAGCTTGCAGGCCAAGAGATTTTCATCAAATTTAACATCTCTTTTAATAATAATTTCATTACAATGTGATTGAAGAAGTCTGTAACCTTTGACATCTTCAGAATAACCAAAAAGTATACACTTCTCACTTTTAGGCTGCAATGCTTTCCTTTTATCATCAGGAATGTGAGCCCATGCTATACTGCCAAATACACAGAAGTGACTTACATAAGGTTTAATTTTAGTCCAAGCTTTTTCTAGTGTTATATTTTTAAGAGCCTTTGTGGGAGTGTGATTTACTATGTAATTTTCACAATTGATGGCTTCCGCCCAATACTTTAGACTTAATCCCTTAGATTGGATCATAAAATTAACCATTTCTTTTAATGTGCAGTTCTTTCTCTCAGCAACACCATTTTATTGTGGTGTATATGGAACAGTGTGTTGCATTTGGATTCCCCATGTAATGCAGTAATTTGTAAAATTATTGTTCACATATTCGCCTCCATTATCTGTTCTTAACCTTTGAATTTGATGTCCATATTGCTTTTCTACAGGGGCCTTGTAGGCCAAAACTTGTCAAAAACTTCGCTCTTAAGTTTTAAGAAGTAAACCCAAGTACGTCTGAAAAAGTCATCAATGAAAGTTAAGAAATACTTTCACCCAGAAAAAGAAGGAGAAGAGAGTGGACCACACAAATCACTGTGAACAAGCTGCAAAGGACCTAAGGCGTGCCAAGAGTAACGTTTTTCAAAACTATCTCGATGACATTTTCCGAGAATACAAACACCATTTCTACATGAAACAAGAGGAAGACCAGTCACCATCTGTTGATTACATAATTTCTGGAATGAGTGATAGTTTAGATGACCAAACCACTCATGCCAAAGTTTGCTCAAGTCATCGTTATGAGCAACAAAAACTGATGAAAAAGATGATGACCCAAAGTTGTCAAACTTGTACAACCTGGTAATATCATCAACAATTCCAGTTGAAAGAACATGATTAGGATCTTTTAGATTCTTGATTACAACTTGGTGAGGTGAAAACACTACGATTTTACCTTCACCTGAATGAGTGATTTAATATACTGATAGAAGGTTACTAGAAAGACTTGGAACACATAATACATCATTGAAATGACCATTTTCTAATTGTGTTGTTCCAGATCCTTCAACACTAAGATATCTATCATCACCAACAAATATTTTCTTGGTGTTACATTCATTATGAGTAGAAAATATGTCTCTATCCTTAGACATATGATAAGATGCTCCAGAATCAATAAGCCACTTATCAGAAGTAGAAGTAGAAGGTGTATTGAAGGAGAAACCAGAAGTAGAAAGTGCATGCCCATGAGAAGAAGAAGAATAAGTAGGATCAATACTAATGTTGTGATTATTCATCACTACTTCTAAAGCTGCCATCTTATTGAAACATTTGGACTCATCATGACCATATTTATCACAAAAGTTGTAATGTCTGTCAGTCTTCTTATTTTTGTATTTTGCTCCTTTGTCTCCATTCAGAGGAAAAGATGTTTGAGTGGGTTTGGGACCCTTATATTGCTTGTTGTTGTGGTGAGGATGTTGCTTCTTGGGATTCTTGGGTTTATCTTTATGTTAGGCAACTAAGTCTTTGTTGGAGGTACCTACAATGTTGATCACTCCAAGTTGTACAATCTTATCTTCCTCTCTAATCAAAGCAGCACAAAAGGACTCAATAGTGGGTTTTTCATAAGATTTCCCTAGAGCCTCTCTCATGGCATAAAAGGTAGATACAAACAAAAAATATGCACTACCTAGCTTAGAAAGAATAAGATAGATGCAACACTCTTCCTCCATTTTTATCTTACATTCTTCACATAAAATTTTGAGTGTTTTAAACCTAGATAGATAGTCTCCAAGGAAAGAAAAATCACTTGGACTCAAGGTCAGTACTTGATTTTCTAACTGTTGTGCTCGAATAATATTGAGTTTACCAAACACAGATTCAATCTTGTCCCAAGCTTCTTCGGGGTCATCAATTTCTTGGAGGTGGTATCTTAAATCAGGAGAGATGGACATTCCGATTAATCTACGTGCTTCATCACTCCTATTATCCAATTTGGTTTTCTTATCATGATCAGTGGGTTCTTTTTCATTTCCCAAGGTAATCTGATACAAGACTTTACTTCTTAATAAATCTTCCATATGAGATTTCCATTGGAAGTAGTTGGTGCTGGTAAGAAAACCATTACTTGTAGAAACCATATTAAATATGCAGATAATATAGATTTAAAAACTAAAACTGATGATCAAGATGGAAAGATCTCAAAAATTTATGCGGTTTAAAAAAAACGGCACTGAAAACAGACTTCGGATGTGAGAGTTATGCCCTTTTAAAAAAAGGCATAAACGGTAACCAAATGACCACATGATAGTGTAAGCTACTTTAATGAAGTGCCCCACTTTTATAAAGAGAAGTGGAGATCACTTTTACAATGAAGTTACTTTATAACAGAAAAGTTGCATGCAAAATAAATAACTCTAAAATAAAATATTAAAGCTACTTATAGTGATTCACTTTTATATTTGAAGTGAAATACACTTTACAATTTTAGCATGAACTTTTTCAAAAAAGGTAGACTTGAACCCAAGACCTCTTACTTAATAAGACAACTTTTAACTAAATGGTCTAGAAAAACATATTGTAATGTTCATAAGGAGGATTGTTTTGTTGTTGTTGTTGAAGACGGCCTTGGAGAGCGTGCTAAAAAAAACTCTTTTCACATAAGAAAAAAAAAATTGCTTCTCGATGACAACAAGGGTTAGATCTCGGTTATCTTACCCGGAAGAGGCACCTTTTTCTATCTATTTATGATTTTATGAGATCGCGCAGGGTGCGTGGAAAAGAGCATACACATCTCTAAAAGAGTAGCAACTTGAAAACAAATAATATCAAACCGAAATAAAACCAAAATAAAACTTTGCAGATATTTTAAAAATGCGTATTCAGGCTTTATACCTCTGGATCTGACTGTAATGGTCGTATCTTGGGCAAACAAAAACCTTTTCGAGTGAAACGAAAAATTTTCTTGACTAAAATGAGTGCTTCGAACACAATGGAATAGTCCTCTCAGCCCATAAATGTACGAAAATGACAAAAAATGGAGATGAGGCAACTCGGCTTCACAATCTCGATCTACAACAGGAGCGGGTCTTCAAACAAGCTCTGATACCATGTTCGAAAACACAGGTATTCCAACAGAGGATGAAGACCATCAGTAACCACTCAAATAAACATATCAAATATCAACACACCGATGTTTTCATGTGGTAAAACCCCTACGGGGAAACATCCACGACCCCATCCAACGCGACCACTTGGAGTAGTTTATTAATGCAAAGAAAAATATTACAGAGATATTTTACAAGAGAGTTTCTCACAATCGATCATTGACAAATGACCCTCCATACTCTTTAAATAGAGATCATGGACCAATCGGGTGTAAATCCACAGATCAATGGCCGTTAATATCGAGGAGAGTATGAACCGTCAAATCACTCTTTGACGGGAACATATTGTGACCATCGAATTTCCTTACTAGAAATGCATACTAATGCATACTAAAGAAACACACTAATAAATACACTTTTACCTAACGACACATTAGACGAAGTAGATCTTAACTAACTCCTAAGTATCTAAATATCCTAACAATTATGTGGATATGAGACATTATTCCCTAGGCCAAATTTGTTAAAGGCATACTTTGATGTTTTATTTCATTCAAAGGTGTCCACTAATTGAAGAATTTGAAGAAGACATGGGAACCAAGAATATAAAATTTGTTTTTAGAATTTTAATTATAATTTGGATAGAAGTTATTGGGAGTTTTTAGGAGATCCAAATTATGACACATCAAGAGATGGAAGTGTTGATCTAGAATCTCTTAGACAACCTAGTATAGTTGAAGAAAAAGATCTAGAATCTCTTAGACAACCTAGTATAGTTGAAGAAAAATTAGTAATTCTTCATGATTATTTTCAACTAATGTTCATAAATTGTTATAGATAATTTTCAGCCATTTTAATTTGAGGCAAATTCAGAAAATCTCTAGATTTGTGAACATGTATATGAAAACAAATTCTAGCCACTTTCATCCTTTGATAATGATGAATTTTAATGTAAATTACAAGATGGAAACAGTCATTTTAATGTTGGAAATTGTATGGGATAGTAAGATAAACATGTGGATATAAGTTGTAGAAATTTTCAGCTCTGACACATAGGCCAACAAGTCATTACATAAACAAACGCATTATTTTCTAGATCTAAAAATACATCTTGTACTTTGTTTTCATGCTCTTTTGAAGATAGTTTTGTAATGGAGAAGCCTTGAAAATTCCAACCTTGAGGATAATAAAGAGAATGATCATATTTTTGATGATGTACTTTATCCTCAAGAGGAATATTTCATCCATATCTAACTTTGGATAGAGGAGCATTATATGGGTGTGTAACATCCCGCTCTTGCGCACACCTGATTGGACTTATTATTTGAGCACACTTTCGTGCAAGTGATCTGGTTCATTATATATTGATTGTTTTGATTATGGTTGTGATATGTTGAGGATCTGATGATGTGTTATCACATTATATTTATATATCGACAGGTGCTATTGACTGGTTTTCCTAAGTGTGCAGGACTCTGGACGTTAGAGGATGTCGATGGAATCAATGGATCTCCTTGGACTCTGGATCGATTCAGGAAGTGGACTGTTATGGTTGAATGTTTTTGATATTACAGATGTGACATATGAATAGATATTATGATTATGATTGTTATCACTGACACGTTGCGTTGATGGATGTAGGCTGATGATAGCTTGCTGACCAAACTCACATTAGGAGTAAAGGGGTCACACACGACAACCAAATACATTGAAGGAGAGGTGTGGCAACAAACCTACCAAAACCTACTAGCACTCTCGTCGTGGCTCGAACTGTTGGTTAACGATTACCTAGTTCGAGAAGACCCACGATGTCGTGAGGGCAGACTGTGATAGTTTCTCAAGATAATTCTAAGGGGCATGTAATAAGGCAGGGTCCTTATTCCTTAGAGACCTTTAGTCTCCCACAAGATCACCTGATGGAGTATTGACTCCAAGGGTTGATATCTACCAAGTTTACTCAAGAGGCGAGGGGCACCCTTGGAGCACATAGTGCATCTTGAAGGGCATGTTGTGCAAATAAAAACCAGAATGCAGGTGAGTGACACCCTTGGAGAACGTAGTGCATCCTGAAGGGCACGTCGCGACTTTAACTATGGTAAGTTAATAAACCTAGTACCTAGAAAACTATGCCTCCTTAGGACCTGATTGGCCTTAAAATGAATGAGGTGATGAGTAAAGTTTAATAAGAAATTTTCCATTAAGAATTGTCGCCAGCCTAGTGAATATAAAAAAGAAAAAAAACCTAGGTCTAAGTAGAACCTATGAACAAAAAAAAACTAATTAGACATGTAACAAGAAAGGGGTCAAGAAAATTCAAACACTAATAATTAAAGTAAAATTTTAATGGAGGATTAATTTATTAAAAGGGTAAATTGTTGTCTTTGTCTAAACTTGCTAACTCTGAACTTAGTTAAAAAGGGGAACTTAAAGAAAATGGGAAACTTAAAGAAAAAGGGAAATGTCTAACTTAGTAAGGAATCTAGCCTTTGGAACTTTCTATTTCTGAACTCAACTAGGCTTTACGTAAGGCGTAAGTCATTTAAGAATGGTAAGGGAATAAAGGGATAGCGAGGAGCATTTTTAGGAACATTTTTAGGTGGGTGAGGGAAATAGGTAAATTTAATTAATTAATAAATTGATTTTCTGGTGCAACTAAGGGATTGGGTGACATGTGTATGAGGGAGGTTTATCCTAATTAAATTTAATAAAAAGAATCTAATGAGGGCTTGGGAAAGTAATCACTAAGAAAAATTTATAAAAAGGATGGCCGAGCAGGAGTATGGATCACATCTGGTATGCGTAAGGTTACGCTGCCGTAATTTTATCTTGACTGAATTTATCTTGTGGGAGTTGGGACACCTAGCTTGGATAATGAGTGGTAGCTTAACCTTGCGAGGAGAGATGGGAGCTAGCATTCTCTGGTATTGTGTGTGTGGCCCCTTTGTGGCTTGGGGGGCTCAGGGGGAAGAAGAGTACCCCTAGCGTTGGATGGGAGGTACCGGTGAGGTCTCAATAGTTGGAAAGTGGGAGCTGGATGGAGCACATGTGCGGGACAACGACTTCGAGTTCTTCGCCTTCAAGTTTGGTACGAATGTTTAAATTTGCATTGTATTTTAGTCAAATTTTTTGTATATGAATATTAATGATGATGAATATGGTAGTGTATTACCGACACATTAATGGGAATCTATTATAATAATTGCTGCAAGAAATAAAAACTATTCAGTTGGAAAGAATGATTTATGGATGATTGCTTGATTACACTCCCAGCCTCTCTGGAGATCCCTCCATTTCCAGCCTGATCCCCTTCCTCTATCCATTTATTTTCTCTGTGTGGATTTTTGTTAGTTTCGTTATTTTTTTTTAATATCCCTTATGCCTTGAAACTATGACGAATCCAGCTCTAGGCTTTAACCCAAGCTCCACACTTCGCCAGATATTTTTACAAAACTCAATCTAAATCAGACCGAGCGTTATTGAGTGGCCTAAATATGAACTCCTGAATATGTTTTTATATTCCGAATATTTAACGAAATCCTAATGCCTCTATGCTCTGAGGCTTGTTATATATTTTAGTTGGGGAAATGGTCATTCCCAGATTATTGGGATCTCTTTGGGTTGGAAACCTTTGGAACCTAACTTATTTATGGTTATGTATTTCACAATTGCATCAACGTAGAGGCTTGTGAACTTCACTGTAGTGTGCACTAAGGTTCCACAATGTATGTAGAACACCCTTTTATCTATGTTTCTTGGGACTTCCCTATGCTCAACACTAGTTGGGATCTTATTGGATTTCTTACCCAGGTCTATGTTTTTCTTTTCGCCTGGAGCCTATAGCCTACTCCTTGTTACCAGAGGCTTTTCTGAGTGTTTATTCATTGTTGGAACTATCTCGAACTTATCTGACCAATTTAAAATTTGACTCAGTAGTAAGCTCCTTAAGTAAGTGTTTCTCCTCTTAGCACACCCTGACCATGTGTTGTTGTGGTGCTCTTTCCTATAGAGAATGGGTGGTTCAACCTGTAGCAGTGGAGTTCTTTCGCTAAAGCGTTTACACCAAAACCACACTGCAGGCTCGATTCCAGTGGACTGCCAGGAATCTTAGTCCTGTAGCAGCCTTCCTAGTCCTCTCCAGCACCTTCCCTGTTGCACGAATCGTCCAGCGCAGCCATTGATCCTGGATTTTGAGACTTGCAGTTGCTTGCTGCCGCAACGTTAATGAATTTGATGCGTAGTAATTTGTTGTTACAATTCTTTATTTATTAACCATGTGTAAGCATCGTCTTAAACGGAAAGTCAAAATGTCTACCTTGTCCTCGATTAGAATTACCCAACGATGCGTGTAATTACACAGAGATTTTAATTGCTATATAAAAATATACATATTATGCTATTTGATTCTCCTCTCTTTACCTGCAAGGGTGCACTCCACTTGTTTGTTTCATAAATCACCCAGTGGCACACACCTTACACAGGTCGTCTTCTTACTGTACCACGTGATTATCTTCTTGGTCAGAATTTGTGTTTATCTCAAGGGTGGGTGCATGTGACAGCTAGCACACACTTCACCTTTATTTTTGGATTGTTATAAGAGTTTCACCTTTATGATTGGGGATTGTGAGACTCTTTTTACTTGAGAGATTAGAATGAATTTAGATATTCGTAGTTTCTGCAACTCATTTAAATACATGCTGAAAGGATTTAAGCAGTCAAATTCATAACCCTGTCTACATAGGTTGCCTTTCCTTAGTGTATGTGACATTGTTTTAAAAATTGAATTATTGTTTAGAACTTGTTGTTGAGCCTTAAATTGAATGTATTCTATATGTTAACCTTTGTGTTATTGAGCCTTAAGAAAAATCTGAAAGCTATTTCATAAGTATTTTTATAATGAGGTTCAATATCTTAAATTGCTAAGAGATTTATCACTTTTAAAAAGGGGATTTATTGTTTTGAACCTTTCACATTTAATGTTAATCTAATTTATGTGCCAACCCTCGTATCCTTAGTATATGCAGTATAGACATTGTCAAATCATATCTTGCTTGTAATTATATCTCAGTTACTTCATTCAGTTTGGAAAAGCCTCGGATAACCCGTATGCTTAAATAGGATTGAATTCAACTTATTGAGTCTTTTAAAGCTAGAAGGTAGGGAAGAGATTTTCCTTGAGTTAAGACTGGGAATCTTCACCCTGGTTGTCTAGTCCTAATTTATTATTGAGTGATAGATCAGATAGAAGTTTACATGCTAAAGGTTTACGGTTCCTTGTTTAATATTGATCTGGAGAAGTTAAAAGTGTAGTTGATTTATTGATTAACAAAACCCCTTTGAATGGAAGGGTAAAAAGATACTTGAAGTTGTTATATGTTGAATATTAAATTGTGGTCGGTTATATTAATTGGTTAATATGTGCTATTAAATAGTTACATGTGCTTATATTAGATGGTTACTATGTGCTATGTGCTTTATGTTGAATATTAAATGGTGGTTGGTCATAGGTTGTTATACCACATATGATTGCCTTGTAGGAAAAAAATAAATCTATTGGGTTCGTTGCACAAATTAAATGTTGAATGTTGTCACCTTGCATCTGGTTGGCTTGTTGATTGGGTGCTTGGGTATAGTCTTCGTGTATTGTTGATAGTTAGGTCGGGTCTCCTGGCGCATTGGGTTTTTCTTGGGATGAAGGTCTAGATATGTTATGATGTGCCTTAGTTAGTATCACGCCTATCACAATGTGGTGGCATGATTGATAATGATGGGATCATTGCGCGCACTAATCGATAGATGCGTATGATAACCTGGCCTTGGGTCATGAGGTTCCCGATGATGACGAATGTGGAATTGATGTCTGGTGATTGTTATGTGATCAAATGATTTGATTGGTTTCTCTCTTACTGTGAAGGTTCTAGTTCAAGTTTCGCTTTCATTGAAGTTGTTGTGTTTGGATTGATTGATGTTTATTTTAGCCCAATAGGTGTGGCCTTTCTTGTGATTGGCGAGATGTAGAAACCTCCTTGTTCCTCAGAACAGTTTCCAACCTTGAGACCTTAAATGGTCAAAATCGATCGGAACCTGGGCTTGAGCGTTGCTTATGTGTCGTGGAGGTCCTAACCTTGCAGGGTAGGATGGGCGGGTAGTCGTTTTTATTTTTCATCTGATTGATTGTCGTATGTTTCTTCCAGCCGCATGATGTGATAGTATGCTAGGTCGTTATGTTTGTCTATTTCCTAAATTGCGGTGTTGTGTTCGTTGTTGAGTTGTGTTGATTGACTGTTGTCGTTTTTACCTTCCTACACAAAGAAAAAATAAAAATAATATATATATATATATATATATATACTGCACTTGTTATGCGTCACATGTTGTCATAACGATGGGGTTGTAACATATGGTATCAAAGCCGGTTCGACCCGCGACTTGGGATCACTACGACTTCCTTGATTAGATACTTGAGTATAAAATGTCGCTAATTAAATTGATTTGTATTCATGCAAATAATCATGGTTAGAGGACATCAAAGAGGAAAACAACGGGGTGTTAGGGGAGGAGGCGCGATGCCCCTAGTAGCATCCATGCCCAAGGGGTCTAATTCTCAGGGGGACGAACAGGTTGTCGGGCAGGAACAGATAGTTGTGGGCGATGTGGTTGGGATGATGAAGTCCTTTCAGAGGATGTCCGAGGCACTGATCGACCATTTGGATAGAGATGAGGCAAGGGTGATGATACCTCCTGAGGGTCCACCGCATGCCCCAGTTGGTACTGGCAGCATTCACCACGAACTCGATATGGTCAAGTTTCCTGAGTTCTTTGGTGCCCCGGATGGCGCAATCACTAAGGCATGGTTGGAGAGTATGGCGATGTGCCTTTCACTTCGTGAATATACCTCCAACATGAAGGTATGCATGGTGGTCTTTCAACTGAAGGGGAGTGCTATTATATGGTGGAAGATGATCCTGTCGTAATTGAACATGGTCGTCGAAGACGTGTCATGGGAACTGTTCGAGGAACGGTTCCGGGAGAGGTATCTGTCTGAGGAATTCATTGAGTGTTAGCTCAATGAGTTAAACGCTTTGCGACAGGGTGGTCGTATGGTGCTCGATTACGAGGCCCATTTTATGGAGTTGCTTCGGTATGCTCCTCACCTGAATACCAAGAAGCTTAAGGTCAACAAGTTCGTGTTCGGCCTTAATGTCAACATTCGTGCAAAAGTGAGGATTCTGATGCCTCAAAACTTGTATGATGTTTTTTAGAAGGCTCTCATAACAGAGGAGGATATTATCAGCGGGGGTCAGAACAGGACTCCAGCGAGACCGGAGGGACACGTGTCATCTAGTGCACTATAACATCAGACACCAGCTAGAAATTCATTGGGATATCGAGGCACTCAAAGAGGATTCACATACTCTAAACCATAGTGACTGATGTCTCAGCAGCAGACTCCTTACAAAGGACCATAACACCAACAAAAATGTTGACCACAACAACAACAGTTTAGGCATGTTCAACAAAACAAACCAAGGTTATAGGTTGGTGGCTCGTCAGCTTCTACTTCATGTACTGGGAGTACTGGACCAAAGAAAATGTGTTGGACATGTGGAGAGCCACATTAACAGTGTGACTTCCCATTTGAGAGGACTAGAGCATCTGGATCAGCTGGACCCACTAACCTGGGAGATTTGGGCAAGTCCCATCAGATTCATGTAGTGGTGAATAACCACAAGGTAGAGCACCAGTTGACTGTGCTCAAGACATCAGGTACCATCGATGACCAGACCCTTAGTATTTTGATATATCTAGGTGCTACAAAGAGTTTTATTTCAGGTGCAACGCTAAGAAGAATTAAGGTAAAGGAAGTCAAACAGGACAAGTTTAGCTTTGTAGAAATGGCTTCGGGAGCCAAAAAAAAGTTTGGAGGGAAGGTTACGGGATGTATTCTCAACCTGGGAGTTTTTCACTAGGGACAACCTGTACGTCATGATCTTAGGGTCTTATGATGTCGTGATCATTATGGATTGGTTGGAATTGCATGAGGCGATACTCAACTGTAAGACAAAATGGTTGACCTTATTCGATGATGAGGGACAGAGATGCGTCATTGTAGGTAGGAACCAAGTATTTTCCCTAAGGTTCATCTCTTCCCTACAACTAAGGAAGAGCATGCGCAAGGGATGAAAACTTTATGCGATCCTTGCGTTAAACGAAAAGGGCGTGGCGAAAGGACTATAAAATCTTCTGGTAGAACAAGAGTTTGTGGATGTCTTCCTAGAGGAGTTTCTAGGGTTTTCGCCTGAGAGGGAATTGGAATTTACCATTGACCTAAAACTGGGAACTGAACCGATAGAAAGAACACCTTATCGGATGTCGACCCTGGGATTACAAGAGTTAAAAATGCAACTGAAGGAGTTGTTGGACCTAGGACTTATACGTCCAAGTGTGTCACCATGGGGTGCGCCTGTTATTTTCATATGGAAGAAGGATGGGTCGTGGAGACTTTGCATTGACTACCATCAATTGAACAAGGAAACGATCAAGAATTAGTATCTGTTGCCAAGGATTGAGGATCTATTTGATCAGATGAAAGGCGCGATGATGTTTTTGAAAATCAAC
Organism: Picea sitchensis; assembly: GCA_010110895.2. NCBI lineage: Eukaryota > Viridiplantae > Streptophyta > Pinopsida > Pinales > Pinaceae > Picea > Picea sitchensis. Next base: position 17,248 of record SNQJ01S0140634.1, read on the forward strand.
TTGAGATCAGGGTATCACCCTTTACAGATCAAGGAGGATGACATCCCTAAGACCACCTTTAAGATGAGGTTTGGACATTACGAGTTTACTTTTTTACCATTTGGAATGACAAACGCCCCAAGGGTATTTATGAGTTTGATGAATGGGGTGTTCCTCAAATACTTGGACAAATTCGTTCAAGTATTCATTGAAAATATTTTGATATATTCACGGATGATGGAGGAGCATGATGAACACTTGCGCTTGGTACTACAGTGTCTACGAGAGAACAAATTGTTTGGGAATCTGTTGAAATGCTTGTTTTATCAATCGAAGATTCACTACTTAGGGCATGTCATCTCTGACGAAGGTATCGCTGTGGATCCAACAAAGGTCGAGGCTATTATGGAATGGCTTGCACTGACGAATGTCCCAGAAGTGCGTAGGTTCAAGGGTTAGGATATTATCGACGATTCATTGAGGGTTTTTCGAAGATAGCAAATCCGATTACAAAATTGCAAAAGAAAAACAAGAGGTTTGTTTCTACTGAGAAATGCGCGGAAGCATTTCGGAGGCTCAAGGAGATGTTGACTACAACATCGATACTAAAGGTCCCTGACATGGACAAATAATTTTTCGTATGCACTGACGCATCCAAGGAAGGCTTGGGCAGAGTCTTGATGCAAGATGGTCGAGTGATCGCTTACATATCGATAAAGTCGATAAGCCACGAGGAGAACTATGCGACACACGATTTGTAGTTGTTAGCCATTGTGTATGCCTTGAGAGTATGGAGACACTACCTCATTAGACAAAAAATCGAACTAAAAACGGACCACTGTGGTTTACAACACATCTTTACGCAAAGCGACTTGAACATGCGACAAAGGAGTTGGTCGAATTTTCTTAGCGAGTACGATTTCAAGATTACTTACATAAAAAACATAGTTACCAACATTGAGAGTTCTCATTTTTTCGGGGGTCCAATTTTTTACCCCATTTTTAAAAATGGTGCTATCGGTAGCACCCCCTCTCAGTTTTTAGGTCATTTTCGATATTTTAAAATTTTCGATCCACAATGTTTCCACGTTATTTTTTTAAATGCTCATTTTTCATCTACTCTCTCTCTCTCTCTCTCTCTCTCTATATATATATATATATAATTCAACTCCGTTTTTAGCCTTTTTTTCATGCTTCTTTCAATCTTAAAAATGTTTTTTACCATTTACTTTTCTGAAGTTACGATTTTTCATAGAATTTTGTCTCCTTAATTAATTTATTGTTCCATACTTTTTAAATATAGTGAAAAACATCATTTTTAACACATTGTTTACCTTTACTTCAATAAATCGAAAAAAATTGTAGTTAAATAACACTACTTTTGAATATTTATAAAACAAATAACATTTTATAGCCATATATCATAAAAAACCTATACATTTTGGTACATATTCCTTAAAATAACATGTCAAATAAAACAATTTTATGGACATAATTGAACAAAAAAAGTCTAAATTTTAGAAAAAATTATCATTTTCTTTCATATTTTTATACATTTGAAGTAAAAAAATGACAACATTTAATAAAATTTTCCATAGTATAGTGATTCACATTCAAATAAAATGAAAAAAAGAAACAATAAAAAGATTCATCACAAAAGAAAAATAGATACATCTTTATTCTTATTTTCAAATATGAAAGTCAAATCATTACAGCTATAACTCAACAAAAATTTGCAAAATTGAGCATCGTCTTCAAAGACATATTTAAACTAATCAACAATATCATATATCCCAAATTCATCATTCTCAACAAACACATTATCATCTTCTTCGGCGTCATTTTGTGCTTCCATTGTGTCATTTTGTTCTTCCATTGGTTCTTTGATATCTACAAGTTCTCCAAAGTGATCCTTTCCAATCATTCCTCCTAATGGTACTTGAGGTTCCTTTGACAATTTTGCCACCT
>SNQJ01S0140635.1:6620-29499 GCA_010110895.2 Picea sitchensis
TTTTTTCTTATATGTCTTGAAGAATTACATTCATTGGAAGCACCAACTTCCTTTGTTTTCCAACTGTAACTGGAAGGAGGCTCCAATCCCCTTGTTTCTCAGGATACAACCTGAGGGAAGATCCAACTCCCCTATTCTATGGCTACAACCAGAAGGAGGCTACAACCCTCTATGTTCTCCGGATACAACCAGAAGGTGGCTACAACCACCTGCCCTATCCTCATCCAACTTCCCTGAAGTAGAAGTAGAATGATGGAACCACTGTCACACTATCACTGTGAAATATACTATTGTAAACTTGTACAAATAAACCTTTAATCAACCTGTACCATAAACAAGTGCATCAACCATGCACCAAGCTGTACAAAAGTTGTACCATGAACAAGCGCATCAACCATGCACCAAACCTGTACAAAACCTGTACCATGAACAAGTGCATGAACCATGCACCAAACCTGTAAAAATAATTTGTCACAACAACCTGTCCAAAAAACCTATCACAACAACCTGTCTCATCAATATTATTAATCAAATTAGATCTACTCATTAATATCAATCACCAAGACAACTCTCAAAGATGTGCATCAATGAACTATAACACAACAACTCATAATCATCACCAAGATCAATATGTACTTCTAATAATATACCAATACAAGTATGCTACATCATCCATAAACCATGCGTCAACAATACTATTAACAAGTTCCTCCAACCATGTACCAAGTATGTACCAATCGTGTATCAACTACTTATCAAATATGACTCATCAAGATGTACCAACATCATCAACTATACACCTCATGTATGTGCCAACTCATCAACTATTTGTCTCAACCATGTACCCAACATGTACCTTAACCAAAATACCTCATCAATTTCATCATCCAAATATGATTTTTAACTCTGTAATAGAGCTGGTGTATATGATCGCATACTTGCAAACCTTCCTTAACTTTAACAACAAGAGACTAGCATTTTCATCAAACTTTACTTTAGTCTCACATGACTAGTTTTGGATTAGTCAACAACCTTGACTTGAAATAATCATAACTATGTACCTGTAAAGAATAAATCTATGAAAATTATACACAATGTTATTCGGTGTGTTTTATGCAATTCCTCCAAGTGTCACTACTTGGAACCTCTCAAAAAATGAGTTATAGCAAAAATGGCATACCTTGCGGAATTTTTTATTATTCTAGAGAGCAACCTTGTAGAGCGTGCCTCGCATGAAATATTTATTGAATCTATATGAAAATAATACATAGCATACTACAGAATGTAATTTAACCAAAAAATTTGGTCTTACTGAATTTGGATCTATTATGAATAATTTATGACGTTTTTACCTAAAACACATGTTTTAGACTAGGTTTAGGACTAGCCACAAACCCTATTTTCCATGGAGTGTAACTCCAAAAATAAAAAAACCCAGAAGATGAATTGTTTACCACAAATACGTGGATATTCTTACTCAATGGAATATCAATTTCATAGTCTGAATCATTCTATAAAACAATTTATTGCGAAAATGGTGAGATGACCTGTAAATAACATACCTTAGAAAGCATCATCAAAAGAATTTATCCTCCCTTGAATTCTGGCCTTCTTTTCTTTAGCTTCCTTCTGCAATTCGACTTAGATATCCTTTGGTTACCTCATTCACCTATATATATTCAATATTCTCAAGCGTGATCTAAAATGAGAGAGCCTTTCCTCTTATTTATATTCTCCAAATATCTTCCTTAGAAGCATCTTCTAGGCCACTTAACCCATTTCTAGGTCACTTAACCTTATTCTAGGTCACTTAAACCATTTATAGGTCACTTAACCTATTATCCTCATTTTTAGGGTTAACCACTTTCCATAATTAGAAAGTTCTGCATTACTTTATCATTTAAATATTCCTCCTTGACTTTGTCACCTCACTTTATCATTTAAATAATCTTTTCTGATTTTGTCACATCACTTTATTATTTAAATAATCCTTCTTGACTTTGTCACTTTACTTTAGCATTTAAATAATATGAATTTCTTCTTTGCAAGGTTTTTGACTTCTTTGACCTTTTGGGGCTTGAAGCCAACATATGAGAGTCCCTTCAACCGGTAGAATGTAAAATCTCAAACTACATTGAGGAAACTGTGTTGTTCTACATACCACTAGAAATATAATGGCATGTACTATCCATATAGAATAGTCTTGCCTTCAAATATATCAAAACTCATACCATTATCCATCAAACAAACTTGGGTACATTTTTAAACTACAGGTTTCAACTTCTCATGGCCATAACTCTAGAACCGGTGAGGAGTTATGTGATGTTCATACCACTAGAAATGGAGATGACATGTACTATCCATTATATAATGGTATTTCCTTCAAATATAGCTAAAATCATACCATTACAAAAACAACTTGGGTCCATTCCCCAAACCTTTGTGTGCTACCAGAATTCACTCTGAGGACTTTCTCCAAGGGTTGACATCAATCTACAATATCCATCTCTCCAATATTTGACATTAATGAAAACCAACAATTGAAACCAAACTGTCCATCAACCTATACCAATTGTCTGACAATCTCCCTTTTTTGCATTGAGTAATAGCCTCCAACAGTGATGAAAAAACTTAGTCATGATAACATTCATGCTTCTCTTTATCAATGTTTCTATCTCTCCCCTTTGACATCAATGGAAAAGGGTCTCCTGGGGCTTCTCCTGACTGAACTCTCCTTGGGGCTTCTCCCACAATCTGCGTGCCTTTGATTTTTTCTTTGTGTTTATAATCCTATGATTACTCTCTTTCCTTCATATGAAGAATATCTCCCTCTCTGACAAAGGGTATCACTCTAAAATCATATTGCTCGGTGCTTCCCTTGTGACAATCGCTCCCGTTGGAAACATGCCTATATGCTCTCTGTCCAAGCATTTACCTTTGCATCGATAAATCTCTCCCCCTTTATCCTATTTATGTTGCTTCCTTGTGTACATCTAAGACATATAGGATAAACATTAAAACCATTCATTTTGAATTAGAAATTACTCTGAGTCTGGAGAAGATACTCAAAGACTTCCCATGGAGTAGTTTTGTAAATATGTATTCCACTTGTTTCTTTTGTTTCCCACATATTCAACTCAGATGTTATCCTCTGTAACTTGTTCCCATAGAAGTGATGCCAGTTAGATTATTAAGCCGTCTTGGGTGCATCACGGGTTTGAGATGATGGCAACGTATTATCACAATGGAATTGGGGAACATCATACTCAACCTATATATGTCAAAGTTTGTTTTAAATCCCTTAGGACACATGTACACCAATGTTTCCTCTTTTATTATACTATGCATTGGCTATAGGTAAGGATTTTAATGAGTGTTTCTTGATTATTCAAGATACTAAACACTCACCAAATTAGACGTTATGCGGTGCTTGTTGATCGATGATACAACCTTCAATATGCATCTATCTAGGCAATGAGTGATAAACGTTGCGATGAACACGGATATAGAGGTATAACGGCGGTTGCTTTTGGACATTTAAATCGTTCCACCTGTCCAGCTGCCCGCATTACGTTTGGTCTGGATGTTGTCACGTAGCGGTAGGTGTGCGTATCATCAAAAATATCCTATTAATTTGGAATCCATTGGCATTGTTCTAGCCATTTCTTTGATACGATTATCATCCATTATGATAATGTTCCTTTGTATTTGAACCACTCTAAACCAATCTATGAATCCGCTCTCTCATCCACTATCATATCTATCCAGAGCACATTGGTGTTCTTACGAGATCCATTTTATTACATCTTGTCCAGAGACTGCTTGCGCCAATTTGTCCATAATAATTCTAACTTATTTATCCTTTAATACTATCCTTAAAGTCTTTATTAATATATGAAATTTTACTTCTTCTAACTGATTACTCTGAATTTGTCTTCTCAATATCTACAAGCTACTCGAAGGATGATTCTTTGTTCTGTCACAACTATCACATAGACTCCCCACATCTAATATTCATATTATTACTTGGGATTCTCTAAGATGAATGGATCATATGAATTCCTTCCTTTGTTGATGTGTATTCATCATCATCTTCGATTGGTAGATTCATCATCTTCTTCATTGGTAGATTCATCATCTCTGAGCTATATGAATTCTTTCTTTCTATTCATGGATTCATATTTCACTGATGCACGAAAATATAATCTCTTGAACCTATTCCTTGTTTTCATTCCTTATTTCTTTCGGTTATTTTAAAACCTTCTTTGTATCGAGCATGTAACATATAGAATTTATTTATCTCATTTTATTTCAAATCTTACGATCTCTAGGACCTATTCTTTGTTCACCCTATTCTTCTTGTTTTCTTATCCATACTTTCTTACATCTAATATCAATGTTTCTCTTGGCCTTAAGCTTCTTCCTTTTGTCTTTGCTATGTTGGATTCACAAGGTGGCATTATTCTAGGATTTCTTCAATTCTTAAAGCTCACTTCTAGTTGAGATATTAAATTCTTGATGACCTATTGATCCTTTTCGAAAACTTTAACACTTTCCTTTTGGTTCATCAATTCTTTCTTGGATGACTGTTTTATTCTCTTTATTTATTTAGATATTTAATTGCACTAATCATTTTTTTCTGCATTAAACCTGCTTCTTCCTTCTCTTCCTCTTATGAATCTGTCTCACATGATGAGCATCTTTCTTCTTGTTACATGTATCTACATATTCTTTAGCATTTTTTTGAATCTGCAAGGGATGAAGAATATATATCATGTAACATATCCCAAATTTCTTTTGCAGGATGAACATTTTACCAACCTTTTCTCTTGCAGTTAGGTAATCCTTCCCACATGAAATCCATTGCTATTTTTTATTCTTCTCAATTCCTTCTTGGATCTTAGTCTTTTCCCTTTTGAACTATCATATCATATAACAAATGATAGCCAAATGTGTCCCTGTGCCTATAAAATACTTCCATGCTTATGCTCCATATCTCATAATCTAAAACCGTATAAGACATTACATTGGTACTCCATTTAAAATAATCCATGATTGATCTTCCTTCCATTGTTTAAACTATTTCTTGAAGGAACTAACTCTAACAGTACCAATTGTTGGATTAAGGAGGTGAATCAATAATAGAACAGACAATACATTTTTAACCATATAATCAAGTGTTATATCATTGTATCATTGTATCATCGATAAATGTAGAGTAAATAAGCAATGAAAAAATGGGCAGTAAATACCTGGACATAATTACTGGTGTGTTACATGGAAACCCAAAGAGGGGAAAACCACATAAGATTTTTTCTTATATGTCTTGAAGGAATACATTCATTGGAAGCATAAAATTCATTTGTTTTCCAAGCTGCGGCGGGAAGGAGGCTCCAACCCCGCATTTTCTCGGGGATACAGCTTGAGGGAAGCTCCAACCCTCCTATTCTCTAGATACAACCAGGAAGGAGGCTACAACCCACAGTGTTCTCTGGCTACAACCGAAATGTGTCTACAACCACTTGTCATTTCCACAGTAGCCTCCTAAAGTAGACATGGAATGATGGACAATGTCACATATCACTTTATAAGAGATATCACCGGGTTGTGAAACCCCACTGTAATCAACTTGTACCATGAAGCAAGTTCATCAACCATGCACCAATGTGTACAAAACTTGTACCATGAACAATTGCATCAACCATTCACAAAACGTGTACAAAGGCTTACGTACCATGAGCAGGTGCATAACCATGCATAAACTGTACAAATAACTTTTGTCACAAGAAACCTCTCAAACCAACCCTATCACAGCAACCTATCTCCATCAATCTTATCAAATAGGTCAAATCTACTCCACCAAGGATCAATCACCAGAGACAACTCTCAAAGATGTGCATCTACCAACCATAACACAGCAACTCATAATCATGTAGAATCAATATGTGCTTCTAATAATAATATACCAATACAAGTATACTACACCATCCATAAACGTGTGTCAATCAATAATACTACTAACAAGTTCCTCAACCATGTACCAAGTATGTACCAATATTGTATCAACTACTCATCAACCATGACTCATTAATGTACCAACATCATCAATATACACCTCATGTATGTACCAACTCATCAACTTCGCATCTCAACCATGTACCCAACACTTGCTTGTAAAATCCCTCATCAGTTTCATCATCAAATATGATTTGTAAATTTGTAATAGATGTTGTTGTAGATATCACATACGCAAATCTTCATAACTAACAACAAGAGACTAGCATTTTTCATCAAACTTTACTTTAGTCTCACGCTGACTAGTTTTGGATTGATCAACAACCACAGGCTTGAAATAATCATTATTATGTACTTGTAATGAATAAGATATGAAAATATTATGCAATGTTTTCGGTGTGTTTTATGCAATTCCTCAAGTGTCACTACTTGGAACCTCTCAAAAATGAGTTATAGCAAAATGACATACCTTGCTGAATTATGGATTATTCTAGAGAGCATTGTAGCCAGAAGTGACCATGGAATGTTGTTGAATTGTTAGAAAACTATTACGCCATTACTAGAGACTTTAATCTAACCAAAAGAATTGGTCTTCTGAGAATTTTGATATATTATGAAGAAGTTATGGCGTGTTTACCCGAAACACATTTTAGACTAGTTTAGGGACTAGCCACAAACCCTATTTTTTCCACAGAGTGTAACTCAAAAGATAACTTGTTGTCGACAAGATGAATTTTTTACCATGGGTACTTGGATATGTTTCCTCAATCCATCTTACCTATCTATTTCCGCGATTACGAGATCATTCTATAAAAATGTTAGTCGCGAAAATGGTGAGATGACCTATAAATAACATACCTTAGAAACATCATCTGAAATAATTTATCCTCCCTTGATTATTGTACTGCTTCACCTTCCTATGAAATTTGGCCTATATATCATTTTTTTACCTCATTCACCTATATGTATTCCGATATATGCTCAAGTGTGTCTAAAAGTAGAGAGCCTTGCCTCTGTATACTCTCAAATATCTTCCTTAGAAGCATCTTCTAGGTCCTTAACCCACTTTTCTAGGCCATAACCCATTTCTAGGTCCTTAACCTATTTCTATGTCACTTAACTTATTTATAGGTCACTTGAACCTATTTCTAGGTCACTTAACCCATTTATAAGGTCATAGCCTATTTTCCTCATTTTTTAGGGTTAAACAACCATAATTAGAAAGTTCTCATTATTTTATCATTTAAATATTCCTCCTTGGCTTTGTCACATCACTTTATCATTTAAAATAATCCTTTTTTGATTTTGTCCCTTCACTTTATTATTTAAATAATCCTTCTTGACTTTGTCTTTACTTTCTCATTTAAAATAGTGGCTATTTCTTTTCAGCTCATGACTTCTTTAACTTTTGGGGCTTCAAGCCAACATGAGGTCATCCAACCCATTAAGGCCATAACTCTCAAACCCATTGAGAGTTTAGTAGTGATAATTACTGAATACCACTAGAAATGGCATGACATGTAATATCATATATAATAGTCTTTCCTTCAAATATATCAAAACCCATACCATTATCCATCAAATAAACTTGGGTCCATTATCCAAACACGGTTTCAACTTCTCGCAAGCCATAACTCTCTAACCGTGATGAGGGACTTATGTGACGTTACGCACACTTGAGAAATGGAATGACATGTATTATCCATCTATAATAGTCTTACTGTAAAATATATTAAAAGCATACCATTATACATGAAAATAGCGGTTGCGTTGCCCAAACCTTTGTGTTAGAATTAAGCTACAGGACTTTCTCAAGGGTTGACATAAATCTACAACATCACTCTCCAAGGTTTGACATCAATCTATAATATCACTCTCTAATAGTTGAAATGAATGAAAACCACAAAGCCAATTTTTTTGACATAAAAGGAAGTAAGATGCTAGATGTAGCGTTGGCCAAGATTGCTCGAGCATTGCTTATAAAATTCAGGTAAGCATTGCACATGAGATTTAGTCCAGAGAAAGAGTGGACGTGACAAACCTACATGTATCCCAGACAGAAAACATATCGATGAAGGAAGTCCTCAACCTTGAAGCACAATAGAAAGAGAGCTAAAAAAGTGGAGGATATGGAGAAACATATCCACATGATGTTTCAAAAAATTTCGGAGAACATAAATGAGGAGGAAGGGTTGTCAGAAGAGAAGTTGTGAAGGATAGAGAAGACTATCCAACAATATAAGGAGAAAATTAAAGGGTTGGAGGGCGTCGACACCCACTACTCCCTCAGGAAATTAGGATCAAAGTGAGAATGGGAGGCAACAACAGTGCAGGACATCGACCAAATCATATAGACACTCACCAAGTTGTTAAAAAAAATCGTGCAACTGTGGACTCACCTCCAGGGATGGGATCCTCTGGGAACTAGCTAAGGAGGAGGAAGCAAAAATCCAATTACAACAATGGAGGAAGTGGATGAAGTGGATGTAGAAAGAAAACATTGTCACTTCTGTAGAAGATCTAGACTTCCACAGAACTGAAGGCTTTGCAGTTGGAAGAGAAAGAGTTGCAAGAACAAAAGACAACAAGACAAGAATTGTTGGATACCCTACAAGACAAGGTGAAACAACTGGTCATGGAGAGTGATGCAACTAAGAAGAGAATTGAGCAGATTGGATCTAAGGGAGGAGAGATATTACAGTCTCTTATCACATAACAGGTGGTCACCACTATGGATGAAAAGAAATTAGGCTCACTGTAATGTTAATGGATAACAAATATGTATGATGCACTGCAACAGGAAGTATCAAAAGTATGAGGCAAGCAATGAAAATTACATAAGTTAGTAAGTGACTTGGGATGAGTCATGATTTCAGTGTTGTGGGCATGTTGGGCATGCCCATTTTGGAGTAAAGGCATGGAATGGAGGAAAGACAATTGGCATAAAGGCATGTGAGTCTTACATGCAAGAAGATGGGAAAGAAAGACAATTGGAAAGAAAAACAATGGATGAAAACACACATGCATGGAGAGGAGAAAAGCGTGCAAGGCCAGCATGCAAGAAGACCCTAACTAGGTTAGAGGTTTTGGTAAGAGAATGTAATGGTTGATGAGTCAAAAATAGATATAAATAGACACCTAGGAGGTCTAGAGGGTTGTTGTTGTGGTAGAGAATGTTACTCTCATGAGAAGGAGTAACTAGTTTGTAACACTACTATAATGCGATCCAATATTGTAAGTTGTGGAGTTGTAGGGGAATGAAGGGGTATATCTTGAGGGCTAGATCAGTGAGGAGCACGGGTGTGATCTAGACTACCTCATCATATATATAAATGGCCCGAGGAATGAGTTGTAAATCACATCCAACTGTAGTTTTGGAACAACCACTGGCAAAAGAGCTTTAGAGCCAGGATCTTTGTAGGCGTAGCGGAGGTGAACCCGCAATTAAAGAGCAACTGTTGCATTGATTGAATGTTTGTATCTCTTATTATCTATGATTAGATGTTAGAATGGTGTATGAATGAATTAATGGATCTAATTACATTACATGCATGAATAAGAATAACTATATATTGTTTTAATCATTAGATAGAATTTACAACGCGTAATTCACAGATCTCCATTCGGTCTTGGACTACAAGCACTTGAGTAATGCAGTCACCCATTAAGACTATCTCGAGGGAGACTATGTCGTTCACTTTGTGCGTTGTGTTTTTCCTTCTTGTTATTTATGAAAGGACCGATAGTTTTAGAAGCTTTGTTTGGATCCCCTAGTAGACCTCAGCACAGGTCAATCTTGTTAAAGTTATAACTAATATAAGAAACCAACAATTATCCTTTATTATGATTATTTATTAAAGTTGTCCCACTTAATTAAATTTATTTATCCTTCTAACTAAAAGTTAGTTTAACTACTTGAACTACCTCTTTGAGGAATAAAATGATGAGCAAGGAAGGAAAAAGGATAATGTTTTTTGAGAGAAGTATGCATAGAGTTGAGTGAGGTTCATTCTTTTTAATCATTCATCCTCCATTCATGTTCAATTAGGGATTTGATGATTTTTTGATAGTGGAGGCATATTGCAAAGTGGAAGAAGGTGTTGGGATATTTAAACACTTGGGATTTAGTTAATATCTACTTGGTCTAATGTGGCAATAGGTAAAAGTGTGTTTTATTTATTATCACATTGAGTATGCATTTGTAGTTAGGAAATCGACGGTCATGGTATGTTCGACATAGAGTGATTTGGCAGTTCATATTCTCATCGATATTAACAACTACATTGATCTGTGGTTTAACACCCAATTGGTCCATGATCTCTATTTAAAAGAATGGAGGGTCACTTGTCGATGATCAATTTGTGAGAAACTCTCTTGTAAAATATATTTGTAATATTTTTCTTTTGCATTAATAGAATGCCTCAAGTGGCCGCGTTGGCTAGAGTCGTGGATATTTCCCCATAGAGGGCTTTACCATGTCAAAATATCGGTGTGTTTATATTTGGTCTAGTTATTTGGAGTGGTTATTGAAGGTGTTTGTCCTCTGTTGGAATACTGTGTTGTCAAACATGGTATCAAGAGCACATTTGAAGACACACTCCCATTGTAGATTGAGATCTTGAAATTCGAGTTTTCTCATCTATGGTTTCTTTCATTTCCATACATTTTTTGGGTTAGGAATTGTTCCATTACATCCAGAGCAGTCATTTTAGTTAGTAATGCTTTTCATTTCACTTGAAAAGTTTTTTGTCTTCCCAAGATACAACCATTTTAGTGAAATCGGGAGGTATAAAGCTCGAATACATCCTTTTAAATTTTTGGGGAGTATTATTTTGGTTTTATTTCATTTTATAATGTGTGTTCCCCAGGTTTCTACTATTTTAGATCTATGTATGTTCTTTTTCCCATACTATGCAATCTCGGCCAAATAAAAAACTAGATAGGAAAAGGTGCATTTTCAAGGTAAGCTAATCGATATCTAACCCCTTTTGGTCATTGATGGGTATTCTATATGCATAAATACATACTAAAAACCCTCAATTAAATTGTCAACCTAGAATTATTAAACTTAGAGTTGTAGCAATATAAATTCCAAGGTATCAGAAGGCTGGTAGGTATAGTCTAACTAAAGCAGGACATTGAAGGACTAATCTACTCAAGCAAAAGTACTATTAGTCAAACCCTACTAAGAAGCTTAAACTATGTAACCTAAGTAACTTTTGAACAAAGGATAGATGGATAATCCTAAGAAAGAAAATGAAAAACCTACTTGAAGAAAACTAGCTCAATCATAACAATAAGAAAAAATTATCTACCTAATAAGTATAACAACAACAATTTCACTTTAAATTAACCTACTCCAAATTCAGTGAAACTATCCTATAAAGAAAAATTAAATAAACAAACAGCTACTCTATCAAGAAAATAGACAAACCAAACAACTACTCTATTAAAACAGAGTAAACGAAGCAAAGCAAGACAAAATAGCAACCTATGATAACTTCTACAACAAATAAACTAATAAAGATTACTCAATAAACAACTAACTAAAGTCAAGTGAATCTGTTCTTAGGTGGAAATTCACAACTACTCTGTGAATTTATGAAATCTTAATCTACTCAATTGAAAGCATTATGATAATGAAGTAATTAACAACTACTCTTTAATCTATGATAAGCGGCCTATTATTTTAATCTACTAAAACGAAACTTGTTCTCTAATCCTACAAAATGAGAGCTATCTATGAAAGCAAGAAACTCAAATATAGTGTTGATGGTTATGTATTTTGTGTCTTATGATATCACGATGGTACTTAACAATGAACAATAATTCCAGGGAATAAACTCGATATTGACTTCAAATAACAAAGTGAAAAGTGTGAATAAGACAATCGGTGAGGCACAGCCATTATAGAAACAACATCAGCTATCTTGCATATCAATGTGATTATTCAATCATACATCAATCATCAACAATATAAAAACAATATTCTATTTAATTCAATTGCATTTCTATACTAATTAAAGCAAATTCATTACTAAGATTCATAACTAAAAACTAAATTCAATAATCAGCTTTGAATTAAAATTGCAGCCCAAACTCTAGAAAGGAAGTGCATGAAATAAATTAGACTAATTCTATTTAACAAATTAAATTCTTGAAGAGGAAGTACTGTATTAGGCATAAAATTAAATGTTGTTTCAGTATGTAAATAAAGCAAACTAACTAACAATTAAATGGGAAAACTAAACAACAATTAGATGGAAGGCTAGCAACTATCCACCCGTGACTTGCCAAGGAGCCAAAAAAAAGCAGACTAAAAGCGTTGAACAACTTTGTTTCAACATAAAGAAATCCTAATCTATCTGTCTAATTACACACAAGGGTTAGTATCTAATCTTGCAATCTTATCTCCTATCAACTAAAAAATCATTGAATATTAACAATAGCCTCCATAATAGCCTGCAAAACTGAACTAAAACAATTAAAATTATAAACAACAAGTTTATACAATACAAAGGAAACATATTGAAAAACTCATGTATGTAGGTAAGATAAAATGACAACTACTCTGCTCCAGTGTCCTCCAAGCCCACTTCGGTTTATGCTTTCATGCTGAAGCCCTAAGATCAGTTCTTAATACCCTTCGAGCACCGCAAAGAAACTTCCTTTTAGCCAAGCTTTGTAGGAATAAAAGATAAACTTTAGTCAGTTGGGAAGCGATCGCAAGCCCTACAAAATTTCCGAGGAGTTGGGAATAAGAGATCCCTCCCACAATGAATAGGGTCCTAGGTGCCAAAATCTGGTGGCCAGCAAAACCCCATAGATCTTTGGGCTAAGTTGTGGAGGAAGAAATACGCCTCTAACATGGCAGAGAACAATCTAATCCAATGGAATGGGGATACCATGGGATCCTTGATATGGACAGCAGTCAAGCAGAATAGGCAGCTAGTCACATAGCATGCATTTTGGGAGATAGGCAATGGAGAGACGGCTCTGTTTTGGCAAGATTCCTGGAAACAATGGCCGATACGAATGTTGAGGAGTGGTCACATGACATTTGCACCCAGACTATAGGTATGGGCCTAACAAAGGTAACGGATTACTAGCAGAACAACCCCACTGGCGAGGGACAGTGGCGTCATTGGCATACTCGTCGGGGTGACTCAGCACGGCACCGGCCTTATCGAGTTGGCACCCCTTCAAGAAGCATTGGCTAAGATGAAAATTCCCTTACGAGGCGGTGAAGACATACTCAAGTGGGGCTACAAATGCATAGGAGCTCCTTACTACACAAAGAAGCTATCAACTCAAGTTAGAATGGAGCCCCACCATGAACCTGAGGAGATTTGGGGAGATTTGGAGTAAAACTAGCGGCGAAAATCACCCTTTTCTGCAGCATGTACACTCAAGCATACTCACTTACAGGATAATCTTAGGCGGGGTTTAATGGACCGTATAGCCACCCTCATGGAAAGAAAGCGGAGGCTTTGAATCCACCCTACTCAACCTTGCCACTACCACGGTAAAGTCTGGGATCAAGTAGATGGTAATGCACACACCACCGGACCGTCTGAGAGGCGATTATTGATGACACCATCAATTAGTGGAGAGATCAGCCAGCAGCTCTCCCTACTTGAGGGTTTGGCAACTCTTACCCGGCTTTGTCCTTTGGCAAGTTTGGAAAGAAAGAAACAGCCGAATCTTTAGGAATAGGGCTCATCCATGGAGTCTATGTTGGGATCTTTGTAAAAAAAAATATTATGGAAACTCTCCAACTCAAACCTTGGTCAGAGGCTGACTTAGCCTGCTCTCTAGCCGAGCTTCCCACAGTCGCCCGGCAGGAATCCCCCTTCCCCCCTCTCTGTCGACCTCCTCACCCCCTTCCAACCTTCATCCAAGTAGCCCTTCCCTCTGGTCTCCTCCACCAAAAGATTTCCTAAAACTCAACTTTGACGGGGCCTCAAGGGGCAATCCAGGAGATGCAGGGTATGGAGTGGTCTTTCAAAATCATCTTGGACATATTCTAGCCATAGGAGCAGGCCCCCTCAGGCATTCCTCAAACAATGCAATAGAACTCTGGGGCCTCATCAACAGACTACAAATGGCCTCCCAGAACAACTACACAAAGCTCATCGTCGAAGGGGGACTCCCGAGTCATCATTGATGCAATTGCATAAAAATCCTGCATGGAGTCAACCCGGACAATATATCGCCTAGTTGGAGACTCACCTATGGTTTGCAGATCATTGTAAGGTTGTTGCACTCTCAACAGGTGATCGTCCCTACTCATATCCGAAGGAAGGCGAATCAGATCGCGGATGAATTAGCTAACGTGGGCATTGAGTGGAAGGGACCGGACCTCATTTGCTTTTCAGCTGAAACCCCGATCATCCCTATCCTCCAGCGATTGTATGCAAAGCTGGTTCGTAGATGTTTCCACCGGATGGGGTGATGGACTCCCGTGGCAGGAGCGGGGTGAACGCGATTGCAATGCCACCGCGGGGCACATGACCATTTCGATGCGGTAGGAGTTGATACCATCCGGGGGAGTTAAAGTTTAAATTTTCCATGATGGTGGGAATTGGGGCATTAGCACCACCTTTGCTCCTCGCCAAGGTAAAATCAGCAATGAAAGCGGCGTTGCATTTTTATGTCACCGATTTAGTTGGGAGAATACCCTCCATGCCCTTAAGCATAACCAGTTATCTCACGGGGAAACCTTCTCCAAGCCTATGTCACGCAGCTTCGGCTCCCCTTCTTCCACACTCTTGAAACCTGTTCCACCTTGTGAAGAAGTGGGGGAAGCCCAGGGCTCTCCATGGAGGACCTATCTAAGCCCTCAACCTCCCGATGTGACTCCTCCACCACCCCAACCTTGTCCCCAAAGCGCCACCCCTTCTCTTGCGGTCTAAACATCTTCGCGCCGACCACCCGCCACCTCCCGCGTTCGGCGGCTCCCACATGCCATAGCCACCATCCAGCGACTGGGTGTATATGATTCGTTGTCACTCCGGGACCCGGATACAATTCTTTCGACAATGTCCTTCCTTGGATCCTCGAGTACCTGGAGAAATGCACCATGGGCTTTTGGAGAGGCCAAACGACTACGTCTCCACCATGCGGCCCACCCCGACAGTGAGCATTTCAGAGAAAGACTGGGCATATTGTATGATCTAGTCTTCGAACTCAGAAGGGAGGTGGCAGATCTCAAGTTTCGATTGCAAGCCACCGAAGAAAATGTGGCCACCTTTCTGCAGATCCTCTCGACCATGCCTGATAGACTCTCCCGCAGGACTAGCGGCACCGCGCGGAGGAAATTGACAGGATAGATGATATGCTCGACGGCGGCTGGCCGAAGAAGCGAAGGATGCAAGAACCGCAATGACCCCGAGCACAAGAGCCTTGGGGAAGCGAAAGGAGCTGATGGGGACTGACCGGTGATCCAACACCGGCCCGGAACCATGGGCGAGAGGACCTGGCCAGCGATGGTTGGAGCTTTTCGCGGAGTATTAGCTCTTCTTTAGCCGGATGCGGTATCTTTAGGCTCATAGGCTAGGTGGCATTTAGCATGAACTTTGTTTGTTTTATAATTCAGCAACTGTTTAAGACTGGTGAATTAGGAGCTAGCTGGACTAGTTTCCCCTCTGTTAGGGCAGTCCGGTAGCTTCGACCTATTTCTTTTTGTATTTTGAACCTTTATTCAGCTCTAGTAGGCTCTACATATAATATAATTTTCTTACTTGACCATGCAAATGGAGCTCTCCACGGACCCCACTGGCACCGCACCGGAGGAGGAAATTGACACTGAGATAGATGATATGCTACGACAAGCAGCAGCGAGGCAGAAGGATGCAGAACACAGCGGCCCCGCTGAGCACAAGGAGCGCGAGGAGCGAAAGGAGAAACGTGGGGACGACCAGCTGATCAACACCGAGGCAGAACCATGGGCAGAGGACCTCGGCGCCGCGTGGTTGGGCTTTTCGCCAGGTGTCTAGCTCTTCTTTGTCGGATACCCAGTATCTTTAGGCTCCTAGGCCAGGTGGCATTTAGCATGAACTTTGTTTGTTTTATAAGTCAGCAACTGTTTAAGACTGGTGAATTAGGAGCTGGCTAGACTGGTTTCCCCTCTGTTGGGGCAGTCCAGTAACTACAGCCTATTTCTTTTTGTATTTTGAACCTTTATTCAGCTCTAGCAGGCTCTACATATAATATAATTTTCTTACTTACAAAAAAAAAAAAAATGACAACTACACTACTCAATTCACAAGAAAACTAATTGGATATTCACCCAGACTGTTGGTGGGCCCCCCAGCAAGGCGTGGCTAATATTCAAAGACAAACCATGAGCTTAACAACACAAATTCACCATTAAAATAAAAAAGCGCAGTCTTTACACAGTTTTAGCAAAATGTATATGAAAATAGAAAAAAAAAAGATGAATTGTCTTTTTCTCTCTAACTCCCTCTGTCTAACCACTGAGGTAGCATTTATAAGTTTACAAGCTGATAGGTCGACCATTGGAAGGGTCAAAATTCTCTAAAAATAACAAATAACATTTAATATGCCCTAACTGTCCGTGGCTTCTAGAAATAAGGTGAGCCAATAATCGCCTAGCATAACAAACCAAATCAAGTTGTCAGATGCTAAGTAGTTGGAGGCCAAAAGCACAAGAAAAACCCATGTCTTTGATTCTCCCATCGCTGGCCGCCGATATGCTAACCGCCAAATCACCCATGGTTTTTGTACAAGACTGAGTGTCGGATGGAATACCAGATGAAAAAACAAGCTATGATTTTTCCCTGTGACACACAAAACACAAATTAGTTTTCTGGAATCACAAAAACATGTTGAACTATACTCAAAATCATCACAAAACATGAATCACGCATACCATGAATCATAGAGATTTGACACAAAAGCTCTTCAAAAACTCTTCAAAACAGGAAAACGCATATACGTATTCGGCCAAAAAGGATCTAATTAACGACATTAAATCAATCATATCATGGGCCCAACATTACCCCCACACCTAATATTTTTCAAGTCCCACTGCAAACAAAATAAATTTCCCCTCATGACTAAGCTTGCTGAGGAGGATCAACTTTAGAAGCTTGTCCTGCTTGCCATGAAGATTTGGTATTGTGCCTCTTGTGTTTCTTTAATTATGCCATGAGTTTGTGGTTGGCTTTGGTCATCTCATCGACCAACCTTTGAAGGGAATTCACCTTTGCTTTGAGGACTGCATTGTCATGGTGAAGATGTGTGTCCATAGTCTTCCTATCTTCCAACTGTTGCAACAGCTAAAAATTCTCTTTTTGTATCTTTTCAATGGCTGGAGCAGGATCAGTTATCTCAAAGGAAGGCTTAGATCCTTTGAAATATGTAGAGTGTCTATCATTCTTAGGATCTGGGGTAGGAATCTGTGAGGTATGAGTAATAGGGGATTGATGAGGAGAAGTCAGTTCATATTTTGTCTTCCTATAAGGCAGCTGATCAAGGAGATGAGCACAACAAATGGTGGTTTTTAAGCCATATATATCCCACTCTTGGAAGCTTCATGTCTACAAATATGGATTCCTTCGAGACCCCAAAGGTGAGAGACCCCACACGCATTGTATTCCCATAAAAACTGAGGGCAAATTTCATTGAGATACCATCGTTGTGTCCCTGTACGTGGGATAAAAATGGCCCCCATCCTGTGCGCAAAAACACCTCCCTTCACTGTGCAAACTCAGGGATGGAGAAAAGTTATTCATAGGAAGATGGTTCATACCGTTTGGGCATCGTGATGGTGTGAAGAAATGAATAGAGGGGAAATTCACCAAGAGAGAGTGTGATTGGGCCAAGGAATGGCACAATTTGAACATAGGCCGAGATCAATTTGAACAGAGGAACAAATAAACAGAGGCTGTGCACATTTTAAAATAGGGGAAAATGAAAATGGTTAAGGTGAATTGGAATAATAGGATAACCCAATCCCATTTTTGAATGCTCCTAGGGTGGAATTGGTTGCACACATGCGCGCACGAATTTCCATGTGTGAGAAAATTCGAATTTGAAGACTCATTTTTGGGGGCAATCTTAATGATATGAAGTTAGATCAATGTCCAAGTCTTTTGAATTGGACATTTGATCATGAAAATGTCTAAGGTTTCCATCTTCAGCGTTGATTTCCATAAACTAAATCAATTAAATGTCATTGATTCCTGGTTACCTGAAATTGTGGACAATCACTGGTGTATATTGTCATATGTCACTTCGTTCGGTACCTCATATGGCACTTCATACGACACATCATACGACACTTCATATGGAACTCCATATGGTACCTCTGTGCTAAATGCATTTTTACCTCTTGTAATGGATAGCCTGCAATCTTGGAATGGTTTTGACAGTCATAGTGATTAAGAGCAGAGGCAGAGTGTTATATTATTATTGTTTTTTCCACCATTCTTACTCAATCTGCTTGCACAAGACATGTAATTTAAATCCTACAATGAACATCCTGTAACAAAAAATAAACAAATAGAGTGGTTTGTTAAGGACATGTACAACAATTTATAACACGAGGATTTAGCATTTCAAAAATGAAATGACTGTTGATGTAATAACCTGTATCATAAAAAAAAATACTCATAAAGTTTTACAAAGATTTACTTCTCTAGGCAATTGTCATTTGTAAACTCATGAACCCCTCCCCCAAACCTAAGTATTGTGACACCTCACAATAAAAAATATAGGAACCCAGTCAGTTCTCCCAATAGCCGAAGATTTACAGCTTGTTAAGTGTAGAGATAAATTTCACATATTGGTCTGACGAGATGGTTAAAAGATGGCCCCACCTATAGGATAATAGATCCTATATATAGATAAGAATAGGTAGGAAAGAGAGTTTTAATATAGTCTCAAATTTAGTTCCCAATGTAAAATTTATGGAGTTCATTAACCTTAACTTAACCATACATACTTCATGTCATCTTTGTCTACAAGTAATGTCGTACATCAGGACAAGTTTAAATTTATTATTTATTTTTGTCAGATTACCATCCTCGCTAGGTAGAATGCCCCATTGCCAACAAGCATGTTCAGTACTCTGACACGTTTACCTAGTCATACCACAGGCTGGTACCCTCTGCCAGCAGACCTGTTTAGTATCCCAGTGGGTTATCCTCTTACACCCTYAGAGACTGGCCCTCCATCTTTTAATATTTTAGTATAATATTTCTTTATGAAAGAAGATGGGGGGGGACAACTCCGAAAACAACTTCTTCTTCTTCTTTTTTCAATTGGGATGGTATTTATGTTAGAGGATGAATTTTCATTATATATTCCTTAGTGATTGTCTTGATGTAAGGGGTACTTAAGCAGACATGGCCTATCTAAAGATATGATATAATCAAGATTTTTAGTGTGTAGTGGATAGTACCATTGAGAAAGAATAGAAAGGTATATCTAAGTTCAAATCACTTTCTTCTTTTGTAGTTGTTGTGATGTTTCCATGAATAACCGCTAATCAAACCTCCTTGTTACTTTTTAATAAAGATACTTTACTCACTTACTCAGGTTTCTTGGGAAAATTGTACTAGAGACCTCTAAGCTTGATGGTTATGGTATCACTTCCTTATATAGTGGTGGATATTTTCAAGAGCAACTACTCTTTTTTTTTAAATGCCTTAAGAAAAAGAGAAGATGATTTTTTTTTTCAAAAATATGGCTAATTACGGCAAGTCAATATTCATTTGATGCTTAGCAGACAACAAGGTTCAAGTGTAACAATGTTTTGAAAAACAAAAATCCTTCTTTTTGTAAGGCCTCTTCCTACAGAGCCTTATAAAACATAAATTTAATTATAAAACATAAATTAAATTAGAGAAATTCTATCCTAACATCTTTACAATTTCGTAAACAACATATAACCATTCATCTTAATTAAATTTTATGCACAGATCATAATAATTTATATAACACTGTAGAAAAATGAAAATACATACGTCTAACTGATGCTACCGTTGTTCTGGAACTCTGCCTGATGCTCTGCCCAAAACTGTCTAACCGCCCAACCAACTAGGAATAGAGCCTCTCTGGCTCCCTAGCTCCATGATTCCGTAAGGATTCCTAGCCCCCGAGCCCAAAACTCCCAGCAACAAGTGTCCCCTTGTAACAATCCTTCCACAATCTTCTCCAGCCAAAACCCGTAATACAGTCTTCCAATCTCCCCCCAAAATATCCCTCCAAAATGCCCCAATACAGTCTCCTCCTATAAAA
Source organism: Picea sitchensis (assembly GCA_010110895.2). NCBI lineage: Eukaryota > Viridiplantae > Streptophyta > Pinopsida > Pinales > Pinaceae > Picea > Picea sitchensis. The sequence continues at coordinate 26,904 of SNQJ01S0140635.1, forward strand.
ATAATGCTCTCTCCTAAAGTCCCCCTTCTCCCGAGTGTTTTCCCCCCTCATAACCCCCTTCTCCATTCACCGCCTCTTCCACCCACCTTATCCCTACATTCAATGCCAACCACCTTAATCGTTCCATCATTCGATATGTTAAGTTTTCATTTAATAAATTAAAATTTATTAAACTTAAATTCATTACCCAAATATTTAATGAGTTAATTAATTAATTAATATACATTAAACAATTAATTATTCAGGACAATCAATTAATTAATTAATTAAACTTAATACACTTTAATCAATTATTTAACTATGACAATTAATTATTTAACTAGGGTTGTTACACTTTTATATTTCCTTGAACTGTCTACTCCTGGTGAAATAAATACCTACATATATCTCTAGAATTGCTTATAAACAAAATTTAAAAACTATTTACATATGTACAGTAGAAAATTCAGAAAACATTCAAGAACAAGGGGGAACTTCCCCATATAATAAGGCCAATGCCTTGTCAGTTGACATGACCTGTAGGAAGTCTTGTTTCGAAATGGGCTTATGATAAAATTTGAGTCGGTGTCCATTTACTACAAAGGAGACTTGTCCATTGTCCATTGTTTTGATTTTCACAGCTCCATTGTCATATACAGGATCCAACCACTGGGTGGTGAGTTTTCCTTTGAATGTTTTAAATCGGGAATCAAACAACAAATCCCAATCACTAGGTTGGAAGTGTTTCTTCTTAATAAACTTATCATGCCACTTGCTCCTCTGGTTTTGGACTAAGATTGTTTGTTGGATGGCATCTTTCCTGATCTCATCTAACTCATTCAATTATAGGGATCGGTTTTTCTGATCCTCATCTAAGTTTAATCCCAATTCTGTGGCAATACAGAAGGTCCTTACTTGGAATTCTATTGGTAGAAGTACTTATTTCTCGTACACTATCTCATAAGGGGTATGCCCAATGGTGTTTCTCCAGGTGGTCTGGTACGCCCACAAAGCCTCTGGAAGCCTATAAGCCCAATCCCCATGATGTAATTGAACAATATTAGTTAATATATATCTTCCAGAACTTTGTTTGTAGATTCTACCTTACCATTATCTTGTGGGTGGTATGGAGAAGATTTACAGTGTTTAATCCCATATTTCTCTTTTAGCTCTCTCATCAACTTGGAAGTGAATTGAGTACCTCGGTCTATAAAAATTTCATGAGGGACACCAAAATGGGTAAATATGTCTGATCTAGGTGGATATCGGTGGCCACCCACCTTTTCTGACTGGCTCAAAACAATTTTCTAGCAATTTTGGCAATTTACTATTTTTAGTAGTTTTTAACTTTCGGGGCCATTTTGAGGGCCTAAATGAAGGTTTTTAGAGATCGAGGTTCTCAATGATAGACAAAAGAATTATTGAGCCACCAAAATGAATCTCCTTGAGGATACCTTTCCAATGAGCCATCATACGCCTAAAATAGAGATTTTATGCAAAAGTTACGACCCTGGGAAGTTGATGTACTAACTTACCCAAACGAGGCCCACATGACTTTTGGCGCTTCATCTCCTAGGGTTAGGTTTTTGGATGTCTAGGGTTTTTGGCATTCCTGTTTATTGTAAAAATTCCTTGAGAGCCTCATTGTACTCATCTTCTTGCGAATGCGAGTAGCTGTCACATCTCTTCTCAGAGATAAGCTGCCACCATTCTAGCGAGTCTTTCACTGAGTATTTTTACAGTCTCTGTACATTTCTTTCATTAATAGAAATCGTGTATTACTGTATATATGTGTTTATGGTTGCATCTCTGATACATTTATTTTATATTATTGAATATCTGTGACATCTCTGTGCATTTCTTTATTATATCTCGGATCTCATTTCGTGCCGAAAATAATCTGGATCAGTGGTATTAGAGCAGGAATCTCTTGATCATTTTTCAATGCATGTCCCCGACGAGGTCCGAGTATAGAAATTTGGGTCTCGAGCTTGCCTCTCTTGAATAAAATCACTCTCACACACCCAAGAAACCCTCAATGGCAGAAGAAAAGAAAAATGACGGAGCAAACAATCCTATCAATCTGTTGCTTGAGCAAGCTCTCACGCAACAGAGGGACGAAATGATGGAGAATTTTTCCCACATCCTTCAATGCCTGTCGATAACAACAGGCGCATATTCATCAAGAGACCACTTTGGAGGAACCTCACCTTTTAAGTTACAAATTAATTTTGATATTCCTGTATTTGAAGGACAGATAGATGCAAAAGCCCTAGAAAAATGGTTAACTCTGCTAGAAGGTTATTTCTCTGTTAACAATTTTTCTGACAAAAAAATGATCACCTTCGCACTCCTTAAAGATCTCCCTCATGTCAAACATTGGTGGGATACTTACTGGGAGAAAAGTTCCACAGAGGAGTCTGGAATATACAGGGTCGATCCCACTTGGGATTTTTTTGTGGATGCGGTAAAGGAAAATTATTACCCTGTTGGCAACTATGAGGACCAGTACATGAGATGGACCACACTGCAGCAAGAGAGGGGCCAAGTAGTTTCGGATTTCACCAATACCTTCCATACCTTGCGCACCAAGCTGGGTATCAAAGACTCTGAGCAA
>SNQJ01S0140636.1:8459-18760 GCA_010110895.2 Picea sitchensis
TGGAGTCTACAGTAAGTTGACCTTCAATCCACGCATCAGTCTTACTCAAAACCTCAAAACATGAAACTATACTAACAACTCAACTCACATTCATTCATAAATGATCAAGACATGAAAATAAATGACATCCGTCTATTAAACTTCAACTCAGGATATGTTTTACAATATGTAACGCTACTTCACATGTTGTGTTATGTTATCTCTCTACTAATGCCACCATCCTTTCCATGACTATTTAAACAGTCTTAGTCGTGAAACACAAGGAGGAAAAATCTTTAGAAGATCAGAAATTGCCAAATTTATGTATTTGGTTACATATTTTAAGCTTCATCCTCATGACACGAAGTGTATGAGCATGAAGCAATAAACAAACTAGATTAACATAGTCTTTCTAGAACTTTGATGATTTCATAAACACTCAACAATTATCTTAGGCACAATCTGGAGCGAAACTTAGCATACTCTGTTTCCTGTATTGGTACCGAATCATGACAGGTGGGATTCGATAGATAGTACCGGATTCAAACAATACGCAATTGGTTGGTACCAGACTAGAATAGTCTGTGGTTGTTAGTACTATATTGCGACAGTGAATGGTCTCTGGGTACCAGATCTGAATGGAAGGTGTGCTTGGTACCAGATTTAGACAGTGGGAAATCTGGCACATAAGTACCGGATGACTTAGCTGACATAGAAGTGTTGGACTCATCCAAATTTCAAAGGCTACACGTGGAAATTGTAAACATTAGTACATGAAATATTTAGTCTCCTAGCTTAATAAACCACAAAATGTATGAATTCAATTATACTTTACCTTTTGACCTTATCAGTGACTGGAGGTAGGGTTATTTATCATTGATCCAAGCTTAGGTAGGCCAAAAAGGTATAAATGAGGGGTATAATATGGTAATGGGGATGTCAATTTAGAGGCTCAACAAGGTCCCACTCTATTTGAAACTTCAAAGGTTCCATAATATCAAGGTGCCAGCTTGGCACAAGCTCCCATCCTCGAGGAACTCTTCTTGGGCCTAACTCTGAGATAGACATGGTCTCCTATCTTGAATTTTCTAGGGGTTCTCTTTCTGTCGGCGTAAATTTTATGTCTATCCTAGGCAATTTTCAGATTTTTCTTTATCTGAACCATTTGTTGTTCCATTTATTTCAACATTTCGGGTCTGATTGTAATTCTATCCACGGGATTACTGCAGCTAACTGGAGTTTTGCACGATCTACCATAGAGAGCTTCAAAAGGGCTCATATTCAATGATTCTTGATAACCGTTGTTGTAGGAAAATTCCATCAGTGGCAGGTAGTTTTCCCACTTCTTAGGTTGATGCATTACATGCATCCTTAGCATGTCTTATAATATTTGGTTTACTTTTTCTGTCTGTCCATCGGTTTGAGGGTGATAGGCTATGCTAAACAATAGTTTAGTCTCAATACCAACCATCAAGGTTTTCCAAAAGATTGAAGTGAATTTAGTGTCTTTGTCAGATACAGTCTCCTTAGGCATGCCATGTAGTATGAATATCTCCTTCATGAATATGTTGGAAATATTTATTGCCTTGCAATTTGATTTGACGGGAATGAACTGAGCGAACTTGCTCAATATTTCCACCACTACCATGATGGCATCATTCTACCTGGTTGATTTTGGTAATCCGGTGATGAAATCCATGGAGATGGTCTCCCATTTCCATTCTGGAATTGGTAGAGGTTGTAACAACCTTGCTGGGTACCAATTTTCTTCCTTAACTTGCTGGCATTCTAAACATTTAGCTAAATATTCAACTATGTCCTTTTTCAATCCAGGCCAATAGAATTGTTTCCTAGTGGCCGTGACCATTTTTTGATAACCCGGATGGCCAGTGTATGGTCTCTTGTGCAATTCATCCATTTTGAATCTCTTCAAGTAGTCACAACTTGGGATATACAATTGGTTTCGGTAAGTCAGTAGACCTTCGTCTAGCATCTGGTAGCCTTCATACTTTATCCCTACGGGCTCTTTCTTCAAGTACGATGTCACGGTCTTGAAGAATGCATCTATTTCTTGTGCATTCTTGACTCTTTCCCTGATATTCATTTCACAGGTGCTCACTGTTTCCAGGTGAGTCGTTTTCATACTTATGCTAAGGGAATCGACCACCCTATTTTCCTTTCCTTTGATATGTTTGATTTCAAAATCAAACTCGCTAAGGAGATCCATCCACCTAGATTTTCTAGCATTGAGGTTTGGTTGATCAAACAGGTGACTAAACCACAGTGGTCTATTATAGGTACAAATCTCCTACCTAGGAGGCAATTCCTCCACATTTTTAAAGCAAGCACTATGGCAGCCAACTCTAGATCATGGGTCACATAATTGATTTCATGCTCATTCAATTTTCAGGATTCATAGAAAATTATGCATTGTTCTTGCATAAGGACTCCCCCGAGTCCGTCCTTCCAGGCATATGTACACATGAGGTAGTCATTATCAGGGTCTGTGATCTTCAACATGGGTGCATGGGTCAAAAGGTATTTTAGTTCCTGAAACCTTTCTTCACACTCTGAAGTCCAGGTGAATTTAACCCCCTTCTTCTGGAGGGCAGTGATTGGACAACCAATCTTGGAAAATCCTTTTATGAACCTTCAATAATATCCTTCTAATCACATAAAGGATATGATATCAGATACATCCTTTGGGGTAGGCCATTCCATAATAGATTTGATCTTGTCAGGGTCTACTACCACTCCTTCTTTAGAAATAACCTAGCCTAAGTAATGGACTTGCTTCTGGAAAAAGTCACACTTGCTAAACTTAGCATAGAGTTGATTCTCTCTTAGTTCTTGAAGTACAAGTCTAAGATGTTATTCATGCTCCTCTCTATTCTTAGAGTAGACTAGGATATCATCAATGAAAACCAATACAAATTTGTCTAGGAATTTGCTGAGTACATTATTCATCAAGCACATAAAAGTGTTGTGGGCATTGCTTAATACAAATGGCACTACCACAAATTCATAGTGACCATATCGGGTCCTAAATGTTGTTTTTTGGATGTCTTCATCCTTGATTCAGATTTGATGGTATCCAGACCTTAAGTCATTTATTGAGAAAATGTAAGCACCCCCTTATTGTTCAAACAAGTCATCGATTATTGGTAAGGGGTGCTTGTTCTTTATGGTTGCCTTATTGAGTTGTCTATAATCTATGCACAGTTGGAGTGTATCATCTTTCTTCTTCACAAACAGGACTGGTGCTCCCCATGGAGACACACTGGGCCAAGTGTAGCCTTTGTCCATCATTTCCTTTAGCTATAGTTTGAGCTCAACTATCTCGGGTGTACTCATCCTATAGGGTGTCGTAGACACTGGCACTGCTCTTGGTGCAAGTTCTATCAAGAATTCAATGTCCCTTCTTGAAGGTAGATGCAATACCTCTTCTGGAAACACATAGCTATACTCTCTTAGTATGGGGTGGTCTTCTAGTCTTGGTCTATCATCCTAAAAAGATTCCAACACCTTTATTTCATATAAAGGACATCCCTTTCTGCAATACTTTTTCATTTGAAGCGTTGATATTCATCTCACTGAGACATGCTTCTGAATCCCTTGGAGAGTTATCTTTCTCCCTTATTCATTTACACATTCTAAGGTTTTATGGTAACAATACAGCTTAGTTTTATATGCATATAGCTAGTCCATACCAATCAATAGGTCATAAGATACTAGGGGAAGTATGTTAAGGGTATCTTGGGTGGAAATCCATCCACAGTGAATTGGCAAGCTGGTATGACCTCCATTATTTTTCTTTTGGTGCTAGTGGCTAGCTATACCAACCATGGCTTAGCATGTCTATGTGGCAACAATTTACACTTATCAACAGTCTAAGGTGCCACATAACTCAAATTAGAACTAGGGTCAATTAAAATAGAAACTAGATGGTTGGCGATCATACCTTCCATCTCCACCACTGAAGCTCGGTGGTTGGATTTTTTATTATCCACGACTGCATAAATCCATGGAATACTCCTAGACACATCATTGACGGTGGTATCTTCTTGGATGTTGTAAACTCTCCTACTGTTGTGTTGTTTGTGCGGACAATCCCTTAGTAGATGTTCTTCTCCATAACCCCAACATTTCAAGGGTTCCTTCTTTGGGTTATCAGTGTTTCCTGGGGTTGTTCCAAAAGGTTTGTTTCCACTCTGGGAGGGGAAATTTTGTTGGTGCACACTACGGGTAGGAAGGCTCACCCTTTAATCCTTCCTATAGTTCTTAAATCTTGGGAATTTAAACCCCTTTTTCTCGAACCCTGAACTATTCTTCTACTTCTATTCCTCACAAAGTTTTGTCTGACGCCCGAACTGTTCATAACAATACTTGCCTTCCAGATAGTGTCTTCTAAGGTCTTTGGCTCGTCAAACTCAATCATGTTCTGGTAGGTCTGAGGTAACCCACTAATAAATCATTGCACTTTTACCTTTTCCTCTTTTATATAGGGTACACACCTCAACAACTCAAGTAATCTACTAACATATTCCTCTATGGTGAGTTGTCCCAACTTGAGTTCATAGAACTCTTTAGTCTTCTCGTCGAAATATTTTTCTGACAGATACTTCTTCTTGAAGTGTTTCTCAAACCATTTCCAATATAGGTCCTCTTCATGGATTCCTTTCACATTCTTAAGGTCTTCCCCCCAAATGGAAGCCTTTCCATTCAGGTTGAAGGTGGCTATTCGAGCCATCAAGTTTTCAGAGAAATCATGGACTCTGAAGTACTTCTTTAGTCCAAGCAGTCAGGATTCTTCCTCTTCCCCTTTCTTAATCTCACCATCAAAAGGGGGTGGTTTGGATTTCTTGAACTCTTCAAGGTCATGAATTTTTCAATGCTTTTGTTTCTTCCTTTTCCTTTGAGAATGTGACCTAGTTTTACTACTAGAATATCCCTCTGAGTCACTAGTTTCCTTTCCAGAGGATTCTCTTGATGAGTGTCCCATGTCTCCAGGTTGGACCTTCCTCGAGGTACTCCTCCTAGTTTGGCCACTTATGGGGCCACGCTTTCGTATCTCATGTGGACATCGAATCCTCTTTGTCTATCGTCGGTCCACATGATTGGTGGTAGGTCCATGCTGCAACTGTCTCTGTATGTAGGATAAACTCTGTAGCAAGACTGCATTAATTTATGTTTTCTTCTCTTGCTCTTTTATCAATCTCTCGTTGTCGGCCTTGCAGCTTTGTAATTCGGCCATGAGGCTCTTAACATTTTCAGCCAGATCCGGAGGACTCTCTATCACCCTCCTATTGTCAGATTCTTTGTCGCTATTGTGGGATCCATCCCCCACTTCGTGGCACATCACCATCCTTTATGCTTGTAGTTTCCCATGGCTGAACGACCACTTGAGTGCTGACAAAACACTTTCTATTACCTAACAATATGTTAGTTCATGACCAACACATAGTTCACATTTTCTTAAACACACACACACACAATAGGAATCTTTCATTCTTTTCTGTAATAATGTCTTATCCAAACTTTTTTAGGAAGTAAGTAAGGTAGAGTGTCACCCTTAAATCCCTTTAATGTGGTTTTTACACAACTTTTCCATGAGCCCAAGTAAACCAAGTGTTGTAACCATGCTTTGATACCGATTTGTAACACACCCACTGTGAGGCGTCAAAATTTCATTCTTCTTAAGAAATCAAGACCTCCATACAGGGTCTCAAATCTCATTATACTCATCCATGGATTTCCTTCCGCGGTGACCACACTCAGAGCCGAACTCAAAACTGGTGGATACGCCTCTCTCGAGCTCCTCGAGCGTTAATTGGTCAAGACCTCCACGTGGGTCTGAATCAATAGGCTCCTCGTGTGCATCAGGACTTTGGACTTTGGGTGTACTTGACTCATCTGGCTACGATTCAACGAAAGTCTGAACCCGTGGAGAGACGCGGGTCGAATTGATGGTTCATATTCTTGTCACAACCAATGGCTGAGATTGATGTAGGGTCTTCCTTGGAATCTCTACGATACTATGCTCCAAATCCTCTGAAGTTCTAGAGTTCTGGACTCTCGGAGTCCCAGTCTCTCCACCAACCATGTTGTCTAGGTGGGCATGTACCAGGGGATAACACGTAGTTGGATCAGGGGCGACATGTTCCCTCACCCTGGGTGATGCGTGTCACGATCCAAGGGTCCTATGGGGTAGGTGATTCTCATGAAACCAAGTGGCATGTGGCTCATTGAGTTTGGATCCACATCACTAGGGATGACATCATTGTACCTCATCACCTCGGGCTGGAAGGATTCTACCTTCCTTGAATTTCATGGCTGAAATCCAGTCACGTATACCTATAGATCTGTGACTCTAGTTACCTTGGGGTTTAGGAATTCAGGAGTATTGCTAAGAAAACTCCTCTTACCTTCCGAAGTGTCCAATCTTCAAAGTAGAGGGACTAGTGCCACGTGTCCCTGATATGATGATGGTTGGGAAAGGATCCGAAGGATCCCTCAATCTATGATACTTGGTTCTTCATGGCTCCGACCTTCAGGCTTTCAGGCCTCATTTTAATTGGTGATATACGTCCACCCAACCACCCAGGGGACCACCTATCGCTGGTCAATCTCACGAGTTACCTAGTCTCCCAGTCACCTTCAGTCTGTGTAAGGCTAGTAAGGTCAGTCTTACTCCAAAGTCCTGGACTTTCTGAGCTACAACGCTAAGGGAACATGGCCTCTTTGGGCTTGGCCCAAGGTTCCTGGGTATCGGTCATATGGGTCCTTTCGAACAGATCTCTTCCACTCATCTTCTAAATGAATATACCTCCTCTTTTCAAGGCTTCAACTTCGCTACCCCTACTGATCTTTACCCTGAAAGGGTTAAGGACTCCGGTCTTGAATTTTGGTTGCATGAAAAGGGTTATGGAAGAGATCCTCTTCAAAAAGATGGTTTTGGGTCGGCACAATATCCCCTATTTCGACCATCTTAACAACTTATGCCCTGAGAATCCTCCAAAGTTAATCTGGGCATACATTCTGTCAGTTGGAAGTGTAAATTCACAAGGAGATGAAGGCATACACATAACATAGACATTTCACACAGAAGACATTTATAAATGCATATATATGTATAAGTTCAAGTATTCATCCATTATTCCAGTTCATCAAATGAAGCAGGGAAAATACTTATCAGAACCAAACAATGTAAAGCGACTGCTGGAAGGGGTGCCTATTTCCACCTAACCATAGGCTCAGTCACTCAAAATAGATTTACCACTAGCGACCCCCAAGCTAGGCCATGATGCTCTGCAACACAATATTTTCTTCTGGGTCAACAATAGTAGGGACGGAGGTTACTCTCCTCCTCCCATAGGATCCTGGCAATGGTTTTCACAATACCAAGCAAGGAGGATCAACCTCATTTATCAACTTGTATCATAACCTTTTCCACCATTTCCTATAACCAGAACGATTATTTCTAGTTCTTCCTTGAACCCGAGAGATTCACCTCCCATCTTTGCACTCTTCACATGTCTCCTTCTACCCACCACACCTTCCTTTCTTGCCTCTTTCAGCAAGGTCATGTGTGGCTCAAATTCCCAACCTGCACTCAAGTCTGGAAGCCTTACAAATGATTTTTATGCCCCATCCCCTCATTAACTCTTGAGGAGGTCTTCCCACCTATTAGCCAGTAGGTCTTGAGGAGGTCTTCATTTTTGGGTCAGAGGGTTGTTCTGGACCTGAGCAATTAAATCCAGTAAGTACTAGTTTGGTGAAGGTTAACACAACCATTCATGTTCCCCTTCACCATCTCTTTGTATATCATTTTTGGTATTTCTAAGTACACCCCCCTTCCAATAGTCATGCAACACTTGTCCATTTTCTAGTACATAACTAGATTTACATTCATTTACCTTTCAAACAAAGGTCCATCGAATCAATATTCACATATATGGAGTTTTCCATAGTCTCTTGGCCATTATAGTTATATTTACCAGATGGGGATAATACGGTGTTATAGGTAACCATTGATCCCATTGAGTTAGTCTATCATACATGAAACACCTCAAATATGTTTCCAAGCACTTGTTGACAACTCCAGTTTTTCCATTAGTATGGGGATGATAGGCCATGCTGAGAAGCAATTGGGTTCCCTAGAGCTTGAAAAGTTATTGACAAAAATTGTTGGTCAAAGTTGGATAACAGTCAGAGACAATAGAGTGAGGCATGCCATGGAGTTTGAAGATACTATCCATGAAAATTTTATCCATTGCATATGCGGTGAATGGGTGTTGGAGAGAAAAAAAATGAGAATGTTTGGAAAGGTGATCTATGAAAACTATGATGAATGACTTATTTCCCGATTTGGGAAAGTCGAAAATGAATTCCATATAAATATTTGTCCATACAGTAGGTGAAATAGGGAGCAGTTGGAGTGTTCCTGGAGGTTTTCCTAGTTCCCCCTCATTGAATTGACAAGTATCACATTCAACCACAAAGGTGCATATGTACTATTTCATTCCTTCAGAGAAAAAAGAACCTTTGACCCATTCATAGGTTTTGTGAAATCATGGATGCCCAGTTGTTGGTGAAGCATGAATTTCAAAGAGCACGATGGAACTAAGGTGAGACTGCTTTCTTAAATACATGAGACCTTTATAGAAAATCTCCCCATTGTGCCAAGAATATTCTAGAGAGGCATGAGGATTTTGTAGAAATTGTTGGATCCAACAAGAAATTTTGTGATCTTGAAACCACTCCTTGTGAGCGGCTTGTAACCAATTTGCGACAATGAAAGAGAGGGAAAAGAGGGACCCTTTGTTAGAGCAAGATTTGCCTCTCCCTATGAAATCTTGCAAAGAGGGACTTGTTCCATTCCCCCATGCAGACTTACCTTCCCTGATTGATAAATCCAGAGACAAAAATAAATATTTTTCCACTTGTACACACCTTTCAAGATATACAACAAGTGTATACACTGACTTCTCCACTACAACTCACATACATCAGGATTTGTGCCAGAAAATAAAAATTAAATGTCGGGTTTCCATGTCACAACAGGAGATATTTGATCCTTGGCCTTCCATATACTGGAAATTTTATGACTCGGCCATTCAGTTGCATTTTTAAGGCTATAAAGAGGCCAATTTCGAGCTATGGAAAATGAGAGAACTCAACTTTGAGAGAAAAGTTACTCTGGAGAAATTATTACTTCATTATTGATTCTGCATCCCTTTGTCCTTTAAGTCTGAACACAATGTTCAACCCCTGAGCTCTTCCCTTATTGATGGAGAACCTCTTTGTCTCCCTTATATGAACTTGCCTTTGATAAAGGATTGAAGTGGTGGAGGCCCAGTTGGGAAAAACTCGGTTTTTGGTTCTGAACTGTGCCGATGCGGAAGTCTGTAATGTTTTCACTTCTGTTGATCATTTATTAATATAAATACTCCTTTCCTGCCCAATTTATATCTTGAAAATATATGTGTTATGATCCATGGGCATGTTTTTTTATATATTGATGGATTATGCTATCTAATGTGATAACCTTTTATATTATCATTATATGCTTGCTTTTCTTGTTTGTTGAGAACTTGTTGTAGGTATAAATCTTTGGGTAAAAGTTCTCAACGGTGGACATCATCAAATGTTTTGATGAGGTAGGCCTCTTTCTTATCTCTCTTGCACATTAGTTTATATAGCATATGTTGGAATTGAGTCAATTTCTAAAGTCATACCTGTCTGTTGTGGTTCACCCTAGCCATAGAGAGATTTTCCTCGTAACACCCTTTTTCTTCATATTTCCTTGAAAGAGCATCAACAACCATATTTTATTTTCCCCTCTTGTAAATTATGTCATAATCATAACCAAACATCTTGGTCACCCATTTTTGTTACTTGGGGGATAAAATTCTATGTTTCAAAAAATACTTGAAGCTACAATGATCAATTTTAATTTGGAAGTGTTGCCCCAGCAAATCTTGGTCACCCATTTCTGTTACTTGGGGGATAAAATTCTATGTTCCAAAAAATACTTGAATCTACGATGATCAATTTTAATTTGGAAGTGTTTCCCCAACAAATAAGGATGCTACAAAATAACCAATGTTTCCTTTTCATGGGTGGATTTACCCAAATTTCACTCCGAGAGTTATTTACTAATGAATGCCAAATGTATGCCATCTTGCATGAGGATTTCCCCAATTCCTTTCTTTGAAGCATCATATTCTAGTACAAAAGTCTTGGTGAAGTCTAGCAATGCTAGAATATGAGTCGTGCACATAGCCTCTTTCAAGGCTTGGAAGGATTTATCAGATGTGAAT
>SNQJ01S0140636.1:18810-33472 GCA_010110895.2 Picea sitchensis
CTTCCCCCCAAATGGAAGCCTTTCCATTCATGTTGAAGGTGGCTATTCGAGCCATCAAGTTTTCAGAGAAATCATGGACTCTGAAGTACTTCTTTATTCCAAGAAGTCAGGATTCTTCCTCTTCCCCTTTCTTAATCTCACCATCAAAAGGGGGTGGTTTGGATTTCTTGAACTCTTCAAGGTCATGAATTTTGCAATGCTTTTGTTTCTTCCTTTTCCTTTGAGAATGTGACCTAGTTTTACTACTAGAATATCCCTCTGAGTCACTAGTTTCCTTTCCAGAGGATTCTCTTGATGAGTGTCCCATGTCTCCAGGTTGGACCTTCCTCAAGGTACTCCTCCTAGTTTGGCCACTTATGGGGCCATGCTTTCATATCTCAGGTGGACATCGAATCCTCTTTGTCTATCGTCGGTCCACATGATTGGTGGTAGGTCCATTCTGCAACTGTCTCTGTATGTCAGATAAACTCTGTAGCAAGACTGCATTAATTTATGTTTTCTTCTCTTTCTCTTTTATCAATCTCTCGTTGTCGGCCTTGCAGCTTTGTAATTCTGCCATGAGGCTCTTAACATTTTCAACCAGATCCGGAGGACTCTCTACCGCCCTCCTATTGTCAGATTCTTTGTCACTATTGTGGGATCCATCCCCCACTTCGTGGCACATCACCATCCTTTATGCTTGTAGTTTCCCATGGCTGAACGACCACTTGAGTGCTGACAAAACACTTTCTATTACCTAACAATATGTAAGTTCATGACCAACACATAGTTCACATTTTCTTAAACACACACACACACAATAGGAAGCTTTCATTCTTTTCTTTAATAATGGCTTATCCAAACTTTTTTAGGAAGTAAGTAAGGTAGGGTGTCACCCTTAAATCCCTTTAATGTGGTTTTTACGCAACTTGTCCATGAGCCCAAGTAAGTCAAGTGTTGTAACCATGCTTTGATACCGATTTGTAACACACCCACTGTGGGGCATCAAAATTTCATTCTTCTTAAGAAATCAAGACCTCCATACAGGGTCTCAAATCTCATTATACGCATCCATGGATTTCCTTCCGCGGTGACCACACTCAAAGCCAAACTCAAAACTGGTGGATACGCCTCTCTCGAGCTCCTCGAGCGTTAATTGGTCAAGACCTCCACGTGGGTCTGAATCAATAGGTTCCTCGTGTGCATCAAGACTTTGGAATTTGGGTGTACTTGACTCATCTGACTACGATTCAACCGAAGTCTGAACCCGTGGAGAGACACGGGTCGAATTGATGGTTCATATTCTTGTCACAACCAATGGCTGAGATTGACATAGGGTCTTCCTTGGACTCTCTACGATACTATGCTCCAAATCCTCTGAAGTTCTAGAGTTCTGGATTCTCGGAGTCCCAGTCTCTCCACCAACCATGTTGTCTAGGTGGGCATGTACCAGGGGATAACACGTAGTTGGATCAGGGGCGACATGTTCCCTCACCCTGGGTGATGTGTGTCACGATCCAAGGGTCCTATGGGGTAGGTGATGCTCATGAAACCAAGTGGAATGTAGCTCATTGAGTTTGGATCCACGTCACCAGGGATGACATCATTGTACCTCATCACCTCGGGCTGGAAGGATTCTACCTTCCTTGAATTTCATGGCTGAGATCAAGTCACGTATACCTATAGATCTGCGACTCTAGTTACCTTGGGGTTTAGGAGTTTAGGAGTATTGCTAAGAAAACTCCTCTTACCTTTCGAAGTGTCCAATGTTCGAAGTAGAGGGACTAGTGCCACGTGTCCTCGATATGATGATGGTTGGGAAAGGATCCGAAGGATCCCTCAATCTACGGTACTTGGTCCTTCATGGCTCCGGCCTTCAGGCTTTCAGGCCTCATTTTAATTGGTGAGATACGTCCACCCAACCACCCAGGGGACCACCTATCGCTAGTCAATCTCACGAGTTACCGAGTCTCCCAGTCACCTTCAGTCTGTGTAAGGCTAGTAAGGTCAGTCTTACTCCAAAGTACTGGACTTCCTGAGCTACGACGCTAAGGGAACATGGCCTCCTTGGGCTTGGCCCAAGGTTCCTAGGTACGATCATATGGGTCCTTTCGAACATATCTCTTCCTCTCGTCTTCTAAATGAATATACCTCCTCTTTTCAAGGCTTCAACTTCGCTACCCCTACTGAGCTTTACCCTGAAAGGGTTAAGGACTCCGGTCTTGAATTTTGGTTGCATGAAAAGGGTTATGGAAGAGATCCTCTTCAAAAAGATGGTTTTGGGTCGACACAATATCCCCTATTTCGACCATCTTAACAACTTATGCCCTGAGAATCCTCCAAAGTTAAGCTGGGCATACATTCTGTCAGTTGGAAGTGTAAATTCACAAGGAGATGAAGGCATACACATAACATAGACATTTCACACAGAAGACATTTATAAATGCATATATATGTATAAGTTCAAGTATTCATCCATTATTCCAGTTCATCAAATGAAGCAGGGAAAATACTTATCAGAACCAAACAATGTGAAGCGACTGCTAGAAGGGGTGCCTGTTTCCACCTAACCATAGGCTCAGTCACTCAAAACAGATTTACCACTAGCGACCCCCAAGCTAGGCCATGATGCTCTGCAGCACAATATTTTCTTTTGGGTCAACAATAGTAGGGATGGAGGTTACTCTCCTCCTCCCATAGGATCCTGGAAATGGTTTTCACAATACCAAGCAAGGAGGATCGACCTCATTTATCAACTTGTATCATAACCTTTTCCACCATTTCCTATAACCAGAATGATTATTTCTAATTCTTCCTTGAACCCGAGAGATTCACCTCCCATCTCTGCACTCTTCACATGTCTCCTTCTACCCACCACACCTTCCTTTCTCGCCTCTTTCAGCAAGGTCATGTGTGGCTCGAATTCCCAACCCGCACTCAAGTCTGGAAGCCTTACAAATGATTTCTATGCCCCATCCCCTCATTAACTCTTGAAGAGGTCTTCCCACCTATTAGCCAAACTCTAATTCATTTTTGGGTCAGAGGGTTGTTCTGGTCCTAAGCAATTAAATCCACTAAGTACTAGTTTGGTGAAGGTTAACACAACCATTCATGTTCCCCTTCACCATATCTTTGTATATCATTTTTGGTATTTCTAAGTACACCCCCCTTCCAATAGTCACGCAACACTTGTCCATTTTCTAGTACATAACTAGATTTACATTCATTTACCTTTCAAACAAAGGTCCATCGAATCAATATTCACATATATGGAGTTTTCCATAGTCTCTTGGCCATTATAGTTATATTTACCAGATGGGGAAAATACGGTGTTATAGGTAACCATTGATCCCATTGAGTTAGTCTATCATACATGAAACACCTCAAATATGTTTCCAAGCACTTGTTGACAACTCCAATTTTTCCATTAGTATGGGGACGATAGGCCATGCTGAGAAGCAATTGGGTTCCCTAGAGCTTGAAAAGTTATTGACAAAAATTGTTGGTCAAAGTTGGATAACAGTCAGAGACAATAGAGTGAGGCATGCCATGGAGTTTGAAGATACTATCCATGAAAATTGTATCCATTGCATATGCGGTGAATGGGTGTTGGAGAGAAAAAAAATGAGAATGTTTGGAAAGGTGATCTATGAAAACTATGATGAATGACTTATTTCCCGATTTGGGAAAGTCGAAAATGAATTCCATATAAATATTTTTCCATACAGAAGGTGAAATAGAGAGAAGTTGGAGTGTTCCTGGAGGTTTTCCTAGTTCCCCCTCATTGAATTGACAAGTATCACATTCAACCACAAAGGTGCATATGTACTATTTCATTCCTTTAGAGAAAAAAGAACCTTTGACCCATTCATAGGTTTTGTGAAATCATGGATGCCCAGTTGTTGGTGAAGCATGAATTTCAAAGAGCACGATGGAATTAAGGTGAGACTACTTTCTTAAATACATGAGACCTTTATAGAAAATCTCCCCATTGTGCCAAGAATATTCTAGAGAGGCATGAGGATTTTGTAGCAATTGTTGGATCCAACAAGAAATTTTGTGATCTTGAAACCACTCCTTGTGAGTGGCTTGTAACCAATCTGCGACAATGAAAGAGAGGGAAAAGAGGGACCCTTTGTTAGAGAAAGATTTGCCTCTCCCTATGAAATCTTGCAAAGATGGACTTGTTCCATTCCCCCATGTAGACTTACCTTCCTTGATTGATAAATCCAGAGACAAAAATAAATATTTTTCCACTTGTACGCACCTTTCAAGATATACAACAAGTGTATACACTGACTTCTCCACTACAGCCCGCGTACATCAGGATTTGTGCCAGAAAATAAAAATTAAATGTCGGGTTTCCATGTCACAACAGGAGATATTTGATCCTTGGCCTTCCATATACTGGAAATTTTCTGACTCGTCCATTCAGTTGCATTTTGAAGGCTATAAAGAAGCCAATTTCGAGCTATGGAAAATGAGAGAACTCAACTTTGAGAGCAAAGTTACTATGGAGAAATTATTACTTCATTATTGATTCTGCATCCCTTTGTCCTTTAAGTCTGAACACAATGTTCAGCCCCTGAGCTCTTCCCTTATTGATGGAGAACCTCTTTGTCTCCCTTATATGAACTTGCCTTTGATGGAGGATTGAAGTGGTGGAGGCCCAGTTGGGAAAAACTCGGTTTCTGGTTCTGAACCGTGCCGATGCGGAAGTCTGTAATGTTTTCACTTCTGTTGATCATTTATTAATATAAATACTCCTTTCCTGTCCAATTTATATCTTGCAAATATATGTGTTATGATCCATGGGCATGTTTTTTTTATATATTGATGGATTATGCTATCTAATGTGATAACCTTTTATATTATCATTATATGCTTTCTTTTCTTGTTTGTTGAGAACTTGTTGTAGGTATAAAGCTTTGGGTCAAAGTTCTTAACGGTGGACATCATCAACTGTTTTGATGAGGTAGGCCTCTTTCTTATCTCTTTTGCACATTAGTTTATATAGCATATGTTGGAATTGAGTCAATTTCTAAAGTCATACCTGTCTGTTGTGGTTCACCCTAGCCATAGAGAGATTTTCCTCATAACACCCTTTTTCTTCATATTTCCTTCAAAGAGCATCAACAACCATATTTTCTTTTCCCCTCTTGTAAATTATGTCATAATCATAACCAAACATCTTGGTCACCCATTTTTGTTACTTGGGGGATAAAATTCTATGTTTCAAAAAATACTTGAAGCTACGATGATCAATTTTAATTTGGAAGTGTTGCCCCAACAAATCTTGGTCACCCATTTCTGTTACTTGGGGGATAAAATTCTATGTTCCAAAAAATACTTGAATTTACGATGATCAATTTTAATTTGGAAGTGTTTCCCCAACAAATAAGGATGCTACAAAATAACCAATGTTTCCTTTTCATGGGTGGATTTACCCAAATTTCACTCCGAGAGTTATTTACTAGTGAATGCCAAATGTATGGCATCTTGCATGAGGATTTCCCCAATTCCTTTCTTTGAAGCATCATATTCTAGTACAAAAGTCTTGGTGAAGTCTAGCAATGCTAGAATATGAGTCGTGCACATAGCCTCTTTCAAGGCTTGGAAGGATTTATCAGATGTGAATGAGTTGGATGCTTAATATTTGTTTTATTTTTTAAATTACTGTTTGTAAAGAATATATAAAAAATAAAAGTAGTGTAAAGGATGTGAGAGAAATCAACATCTATCTAAGCTTAATGAACTCTCCAAGATAATCCCTAGGTGGCCCGATCGAAATGTTGAGAGTGCTTGATAAATAAATGTAGTTTCTCATTTCTCTTTTTACACATTTACTACATGTAGAAATATGGTTTATAATCTTATTAAATCCCTCCATGGAAGGGAAATTATGAATGAGGTTCACTTGTTGGGAATCAAATTATCTCATAGGGTCGTTGATCTATAGTTTTTAAAGAGATGTAGAGATTCAAAGGTAATTTTGGGTTTTGTTGTCATTAAATATCACCTTAACATCAAAAGAAACAATGATGTGCTTTTATCAATGATCTTAACGATTATAAAATCTAAGCTGAGATGGATTAGAAAATAAAATAAATTGATTTTGTATATCAAAAAGCCTAAAGGATACACGTTTGTCTTGCTAATCGGTTGCTCACGGGCCTATGGAATAGCGTGGAATTTACCATTGCACATAGGTATGAGAAAACAATAGTAGAAACCACATAAAAACAAACTGAAAAAATGATGTGATGAGAAGAAAACAGTTTGGCCAAAATGTTGAAGCTAAGGGCATAAGAAAAACCAATGTGGTTAATCTATCCATTCAAACTTTGGACATTGCCACCCATAATATATTGGAATTAGGCTTGAACTTTGCAGTGATGTTGAAGAAAGTAAGAGATTTACCAATGAATTCTAGTGGAGGATATAATTTGTCATGTTGAAGCAAGCAAGAGGTTTACCAATGAATATTTCTAGAATTATTAATTCCTATTTGTCTTATGTATGATCATATTTGTGATTGTTATTATCATTGGTCATTATGAGATAGAGCTTGTCTCTCGGTAAGGAGTTTGTTTCTATATTTTAGGGGGGTGTTAGATATAATTGGATATGAGATATTCTCTCTCCAACTAGTTGGCTCTAGTTTGGTGTGTGGTTGAGATATTCTCTCAATTGGTTGTTAGTTTGCTAAAATAGTGTATCTATCTTAAAATAGTGTATCTATCTTAAACCAAAGTTTGATGTATAATATGTAACATTATTTAACGTTAATAGAGTGTACAATAAAATTAAATATAGTTTTGGTTTGTGTAAATAATGTCTACTCTCCCATTTATCTACATGATATCAGAATGGGTATAGGCTTGACTCCTTCATGGGAGGGCCTAGGAACATGAGAGAGACTTGAGTGTTAATCCTATGTAGATATAGGTCTAACATAGGAGAGTGAATTAATTGTGTAGGTGAGAGTATTTTATTTGTTTCTACACTATCTTTGTAGTGTGGTTGATTCTTGGACAAATCTGATCTATGGTTGGATGAGTGAATTATGTGTTGTTTCAAAAGTTTGATGTGTGTGTGTGTTATTATTGTTTCTACGTTGAAGAAGTGTTGGAAACCTGATGATAATTTTTCTTGCTGCTGAGTGGAGTTTACTTGTCCTTGCATGTTTCTTGGAGTAACAATCACTCTTAGAGAATCATGGATATTTTGAAAGGGAGTCACTGCTAGCAAGAAGCATCTACCGTAGAAGGCACACATTTCGTCTAAAATAACTTCCTATTGCTTGATGGTGCATGAAAATTGGTTGTTGGACATGGGCATAAGGAGGAACGAAGATCTATCGATTGTTCAATTTTCCACTAACGAAGATTGTTGGGAATTATGTTGTTCAAATATGCATTTCTTAGTCGCCGCCGAATTGTGGAGATAATGCACCAGTTGGGTTTGCATTAGCAGAGATATGTTAATTGAAGTTAAACACAACTTAATATCTAGTATATATACACCATCAACTCAAGTTGTGGTGTTGATATGTGTGGTGATGTACTTGGTGAGAATGGAGACAAAAGATTGTTGAATGCATTTTTAATTCTCTCTTGTCTCTCATGTTGATGGAGGGCATTGAAGTGGATGCAATAGGCCAATGTGGTTGTAAGGTACCATATGTATTTTCATAGAGAAAAATAATTGTTGACAAATATATGAGAAAAAGAAAAATATAAGAGAACAATAACACCATAAATGATACCTTTATTTATAGAAAACCAAGTTCAGTTCCCTTTTTGAGGGGGAAATATAGAAAACCAAGTTCAGTTCCCTTTTTGAGGGGGAAATCTACAACTAAGAAGAGGTCAATTACAAGATAATTCTCAAGACAAAACTTTATCATTCCTTCTACTCCTATTTACATTATTTTTTGATCTTATAAAGAACATTCTAGAAGAAGATTTTTCAAGAAGCATAAAATTATATTAAGTCTTCTTACATTAGACATGTTCACATTATTGCATAGGCTTTATGTAATAATGTCGGATTTTATTACATAGAACACATATTATTATACCTATGCAAGGGGTTAGGGAGGTTAAGTCCCTAACATTCCCCCCCTTGAAAAGAAGCAATCGTCCTCAAGGCTTGAGATGGGGAAATTGTTGCATAATGGTAGCCGACCGCCATGTGGCATATTCTGGTGGTGTATCTTTCCACTGAACTAAAAATTCCTTGATCCTGTGCTAATGAAGACGAAACTTGTGGTGGTCCAATATTGCTTGGGGATACAACCAAATGGAACCTTCTTCTTCCATATCAGGGAGACTGGTTTGCGTCTGGCACTTAATTCCAATCACTTTCTTTAAGCAAGAGACATAAACAACATGATGGAGATTAGAGTGACTAGGGAGAGATAACTAATAGGCCATGGGCCCAACGAACTTGAGAATTGTATAAGGGCCATAAAACTTGGGAGCAAGTTTCTAGTAGTGTTCAAATTTGAGTGAATTTTCTTATAAGGTTGCAGACAAAGAAACACATGATCCCGTTCAACAAATGGATGTTCGGAATGACCCTAATATGCTTGTTGCTTCATGTCATTATGAGCCACAACCAAATTTTCTTTGAGTGTTTGAAGAATGGAAGATAGGACCATAAGTGTGTTATCAAGATTAAGAACCTTGGATACATCAGGAAGGTAGGATATAACATAAGGTAGTTTTTGACCGTATATTACTTCAAAGGGATTCACACGAGTGACAACATGGTAAGATGTGTTGTATTACCATTAAGCTAGTGGTAACCATTGATTCCATTGAGTTTTTCTGTCATACATGAAACACTTCAAATATATTTCCAAGAAACTGTTGACAACTTTAGTTTGTCCATCGGTTTGGGGATGATAAGTCATGCTGAGATGCAATTGGGTTCCATGAAGCTTGAACAATTATTTCCAAAAATTATTGGTGAAAGTTGAATCACAGTCAGAGACAATAGAGTAAGGAATGCCATGGAGTTTGAAGATATTATCCATGAAAATTTGAGCCACTGTGGATGCGATGAATGAGTGTTGGAGAGCATAGAAATAAGAAGGTTTGGAAAGGTTATTTATGACAACCATGATGACTAACTTATTTCCCGATTTGGGTAAACTGATAAGGAATTCCATAAAAATATTTGTCCATATAGCAGGTGGAATAGGGAGCAGTTGGAGTGTGCCTAGAGTTTTGATTTTTTTCCCCTTATTGTGTGTTGAAATGTTGGTAGTACCGAGAGGGGGATGAATCAATATTGAGTACTTTAAACAATTTTTTTTGCACTTATTTATAAAACATTAGTTCATATTAGAGATACTTATCATAATAAACATATTACAAATATGGAAGTGAAAAACCTTGAAGGCATTTTATAGATAAATATAAAAATAATTTTTTGTGAGGAAACCAAATGCCTGTAGGACCCAACCTACACACCAGGCACCAACCTGTACATAAAAGAGGAAACCAATTCTCTGTAGGCACCAAAATACACGCTAAGAACCAAATTGGAGACACACACCAACCTATAAATAAAAGAGGACATCAATCCTTTGTAGGCACCAACCTACACACTAGGCACCAACCTGGATGACCTAAAATTATTTTAGAAACAATTATTTCCAAAATTGATCGTGCTCCATAGAAAATCGCTTTAAATAATACTTGTTATTTTTCTCCATGAAGTTCATGAGATATGAACTCTCCTCAGATTCCTTGTTGTTTCAAATCCACTTCCTTTGGAATTATCCTTTACCTTAGATTTATTAGGGAATTGTTATTTATATATATATTACTTTATCCATGTCCATATCAAGTATGGTCAGCTCTAGGTCCATTGATTCTTTGAATTGGGCTACAATACCCTCCATGAAATCCAGTCTCTATTCCTTTTGTTTCACTTGATCTAGTTCGCTGGTCCTCAACACTCAATAGCTATCCAATAATTTATCCATTTAATCTCATCCATCGATATGCGATCACATTCATGGGAACAATCAAGCTACCCATGGGTTCTCAATACTCATCCACCGTTAAATCATGGTTTACATTCAATATTTATCGTTGATCTATGATCCAATTCATCGAGACCATAGGAAGTCTGAAAATCTCAGCACTATCTTATTCGTTGGATTGTTGATCAACAATTGTCTTTGGTTCTTAGAGTTCTTCTTTTCAGAGTGTCCCAATACTCGCAGCTTACGACTCTTCGAACACATGAATCTAAATTACGGTATTCCCCTTTTTGGGTTCTGAAAGACTAAACAACCTCCACCATTGATCCTCTATAATCAACGGTCTTGATTTAATCTTCCTCATATTGTGCCAGGTCTCATCGATCAACTTGTAGGTGTCTCCTTTACACTCACAGATCCAACTAAAATGTGTTTGTTTCTCATTCGCTAATGCCACCTCTCCTAGTTTCTGTTAGCTACCATGTGTCTCTTCCCAATTGCCACAGAATATTCTTCAATTCCCTGAGTTCAGAGTGGTGGAAATTTCCTAATCCTCTTAACATTGAATGAATAGTATCGAGAAGTAATATTATTCAATGTTGTTCCATCAAAGTATTATAACAAAATCTGAAAACTCGACTCTGAAATGCTAACCTGATATGACCTAGCTTCTCAGTTGAATTCTATGTGTATTTGACATAGTGATGTTGACGTGGATACACAGGATGGCATGGCTACTAACGTCATCACTAACTTCGACCCTTCTTCATACACTTCGTTGACTTGGAACTTTGACACGTTCCCACCTGTACTTCATCAATCAAATTCCTTGTATCTCTTTCGGATCCATCGATCTGATTCACTCTGAATAGATCTCAACCATTAATATCTCCTCTATTGTCATACTAATCAAATCTAAGAGTAATATTGGTGACGTAGACCCCCAACCCTCGGGCCAAAATCCCCTCACAGGATCGTTCTAAATTCTCCTCGAGCCGAAGCGGCTCCTTTGATTCCCTACTGAAACTTTCCAAATCTGATCCATAGGTCCTTCATGAAAACTCCACCCTGTGCAACTTAACACCAGGTGTGAGCCTTACACCTCCATGTGACCACAACCAGGCCTTAGCGCAAGTGCCTCTTGCAACTCGTGAGTTCGTGAGTCGATGACCCTCGACTCCTCTTCTCCAAACCTCCGATACTCGAGAATGCGATACGGGTATGGCTCCTCCTTGTTAGCACCTTCTACAAGCGACCGCCAGCTACGGTCTAACTCTAGTACCCCTCACAGCTCGTAACTTCGTGAATTAGAGTGTTGAGCCCTTGTGCTCCTCCTTTACGAAATCCTGAAGCACGATAAGTCAACAATGGGTTGACTCCTCCCCAAGCGACGTGTGTCTACCACCTGTCACCCGCTTCCACTTTTCTGTGCGCTATATGTTTGCACCACCTGTCAATCACACGGTCCCCACCTAACATATGTGACACGTTTTGCACGAGCCCTCGGCGTTTAGCACTTCGCAACTTTAGCGATCAAGGTGCAACTATTTCACCCTCCGAAACCCCTATACACGAGGTAGCGAGGTACCAAATATCTCGACTCTCCTTTGTCCTCAATTGACAGTTCAGGTCGAATAATGATCTCTCGACTCGAGGGTTTGAAGCACAAAGAACTCTGCCTCCCTACTTGCAACACCCGAATTCGTGAGATGATCCTGATCCCTACCACCTGTCCTCCAGAATGGACGGTCCTGATGTTTTCAGGACTTGACGAATCCTCTTCCTTCTCAGCTATTACGAGGTTTTAATCCTCGCGCACCTTCTCTGGATTCGATGGCTCATGGGAATGAAACACTTCTCCCCGAAGTATCTTCACCATCCGTTTCAGCTTCTTTCCTGCACGACCTCCCAGAGGTTAAGCTCCATGTGCCTTCCTCCAGATCCAATGGCTATCAGTTCTTTGCACTAGATCTGATGGCCCAGATCCATCCTCCTTGCATGCTCTCCTTCTACTGCCTGGATGTAGATTCAATGGTCCAGATCTTTCCTCTCAGTACCGATCCAACGACTACTGTTTCTC
Source organism: Picea sitchensis (assembly GCA_010110895.2). Lineage (NCBI taxonomy): Eukaryota > Viridiplantae > Streptophyta > Pinopsida > Pinales > Pinaceae > Picea > Picea sitchensis. The sequence goes on from SNQJ01S0140636.1 coordinate 30,870, forward strand.
CTTCCTGAGCATGCGCTCTCTCCGAGCCTTGGAAGATTTTGAATGCTTCAAAGGCTGAGACCTTTGTTCTTTATCCCATGAGTCCATGACCTTTTGTCTCTCCTATGTTACTGAAACGCTTCCCCTCATGAGCTTTGTCAACTCAGAAACCTTGAAAGGTTTTCTCTGTGCACATTCTTCTTGTGCTTTCTCTTCTGAGCTCATGGACTTAGAATAAGTCCACTCTCGCACGGTCCTTGTGATTGATGAGATTTTGAATAACTCAGATTTGAGGTCGTTTCCTAGAAATAAATGCCTCATGCTCTCTTGGCATCCTTCTTCTTGATGCACACATTGTAGAGCCTACAGGGTATTCAACAAGCATGTGAGTGTCTTCTCCCTTACACTTCTCCTAGTTCAGAACTTGAAAGAGTTCCTTCTGTGCACACTTGCACCAACTCAATTACCTCCCGACAGAGTCCTCCAAAATCCTCAGTGACTCTGTCTTCTCACCGAACTTGAAATAGAGTTCTCCTTAATGCATCCTGTGCATTTTCTCAATGCCCTCCTAGCAGAGCCTTTACAGAATCCTCAGTAATTCTTCTTCTCCTCTCTATGCTCTCCTCTACACAGTTTCTCCTTCAAGGTGTTCAACAACCTTGAGGATTCCTATTTGAGTCAATGACTTCCTCTGGTGCACCCTCTTGGCACGTCTTTGTCTAAATTCAACATAATTCAGAAGTGCACTCCTGCACTAGTTTTCAGAGACCACAGTACTCTGCCATGCACTCTTGCATGAAACCTCAAAGAAGCTAGACCTGGAATCAAAGAACTCTGCACAGATAGGAAAATCTATCTATCCCTGCAAATGCACATCTACTCATACATCTACAGTATATCATAAACACATGAAGACATTCATCAACATACACAGAATAACATGTAGGAAAAACTTCTCTGTTTATATTAATATGAAATGCCTCTTTACAATGAGAGCTCAAACTGCAACAGAGTCACGACTTCCTCTCTATTCTCTCTATTCTTTGTTCTTCTCTACAGACTTCCAGACTCTACTGGATGAACTGCTTACAGATACAAAGGATATTTTTACAAAAGGGGGCTCCTCGAGCTCTTCCCTCCATCCTCACCAACTCTCATTAATTACAATGAATTACATTGAATGGGCCATCTAATCCGAATCGGATCTAGATCCCCATCGACCTATCATCCATTAAAGGTGACACTAACTATAGCCTGCTCAAAGGCACGGCTTGGCTCTTCGTCCTTACAATCATTTAATTACATTAAATTCAAATTTGAAATTTGAAAGTGAGAGGGCTATGCCTCTCCTCTCCATTGAATGCGTGCTTAATGTGTTGGCTGGCACGTAACTAACTTGGAGCGATGCTCCTACATCAAATATTCTTCAATACCTTGTATAGATGTTGTGCGACTTTCCCATTATTTTGGACGTCGAGTGATATGATATCGAAAGGATTATTTTCTTCGATGCTCTTGCTTCAAAGTGTTGGAATAGACTCGTTGAACTCTGAATATACTACTCCGAAGGATTTTCACTTGTTGACATGTGTATTCTATAGATATATCAGTCTGGATCACTCCAAATTAATCTCAACCATCTATCACTCTTCTTTTGTCAGAATACTTTTCTTTGTTGTATACTTTCTCCTCTCATTCCACTGCTCCGAAAGGTATTCATTGTTGCTTCGGACTCCGAACTGATGTTAATTTTTTTCCGTCAATCTGGATGTGACCCACTCCAGATGTAATTTTTTGCATCCTGTATTAATCAATGGTTATGACTTGATCAATATTTGAATGAATGGTTGAGGTTTCATTAGATATCCAATTAGATTCGATAATCTTCATATTTGATAACTAGCTCCAATCACTCGCTATCATGTGTATTCTTTAGGACCGTGGATCTAACTCGCTCAAGGTAGATCTACACCATTAATCACACTTCCTTCATTAGAGTATCATTTTTTTTTTCCTTCGTTACTTCATTGGATTGTTCTCCTTCATCTTTGATATGTATTTTCGATCAATATCAGTTGTTGATCAAAATTCCCTGTTAGGGTATCCTCCCTGTTGTATATGTCAATATTCTAAATTTCACGCAGTCCTGATCTATCTCATGTCTGGTTCAAGTTCAATCCTTGGACATGTCATCTCAGTATGCCTATCTTCATTTTTTGTATCAATGGAATTCATAAATGTTTTCCTTTGACATCAATGAAAACATAGTTTCCAAAAATCTCCCCCTTTTTCATTGATGGCAATGGATTCATAAGAGTTTTGATCCTATACATGTCATATAAGTCTCTCCCTATCTCTTTTCTCTCCCCATTTGAAATTAATGGAAAAGGATTTTTGTATATGGTAATTTCTTCACTGTAGCCAACAATATTCTTGTCTTTCTACTGGCCCCCCTAAGCCTATGCACGTTTCTCTTTCTGCAGCTCCCCCTGAGATGATTCTCTTCCTTACACATAATCTTCATTTTTGTTTACAACGTGAAGCCATATGCACTCTCCCCTGAGCCTTTTGTTATGTTGAGCTCCCAACAGATTTTAGCTGAACCTTTCACTGGGAAATAGGAA